>RJWM01009178.1:0-22863 GCA_004363535.1 Dasyprocta punctata
ATCTTGGGGGATACACTCTTATTGGTTAGCGTCATTAATTGCCAGGTAGACATCATCCGAGGCGGGGTTACAAATAACCAGAAAACGGGAAACGAGCGCCAACTTGGCTCACTCGATGGGCGGGGCAATCTAGCTCAGGCCTCAGCTCCTACATACAGGCCTCACGGCAGAAGCACATCTCCGAGGATGGCTCCCCACAATGGAATCTCATTGCTGTTTTGCTTTGCATTTCTCGAATGGCCAGCAATAATGAACATTTTTTCATACATTTGTAGGCCATTTGACTTCATCTGAGAAGTGTGTATTTCTTTGAGATGCTCATTTTTTGATTCAGTCATTAAATTCGGAGAGTTCTAATTTTTTATATATATATATTCTAAATATCAGTACTTTTTTTTTTTTGGCACCAGGAATCGAACTCACAACCTCCTGTCTGCCAGGCAGGCACTTAAGCCACTGAGCCAAACTCCCAGCCCTAGTTTTATGAGACAGGGTCGCACTATGTAGGTCAGGCCTGCCTTGAGCTCACAAGGCTCCGCCTACCTCAGCCTCCCTAGTGCTGGGATTAAAGGCGTGTGTCACCATGCCAGGCTTTAAATATCAGTCCTTTGAGTAGTAGGTTGAAAAATGTTTTTCCCATTCTGTAGGTTGTCTGTTGATCATTTCTACTGCTATGCAGAAACTTTTCAATTTAATGTGTTCTTATTTTTCTTCATAGTATTTCTTGTGGAACCAAGGTTTTGTTCAGAAAATCTTTGCCTGCGCCTATGTCTTCAAGAGTTTTACTTATTCTATTGTCTAGCAAATTGTGTTTCTGCATACTATATAGATTTTTGATCCATTTTGATTTTAATGTAGTACATGGTGTGAAATACAGGTCTAGGTTCAATCTTCAGCATTTGTTAGAGAGACTGTATTTCTCCAGCAAAGGTGTTTGTTCTCTTCATCAAATCTAACGTAGCTGATTGTGCCTAGAGTTGTTTCTGTGTCCTCTATTCTGTTTCATTGACCTGCAAGTCAGTTTTTTTTCCCCCCAATACCATGTTGTTTTATCACTTCCAAGATTGTGATGTTCCCTTCCTTAGTCTTGTTGCCCAGAAGTGTTTTTGCCATCCTCTTTTTGTGTGCAAATGAATTTAAAGATTGCTTTCTCCAGTTCTGTGAAGAGTTCTATTGGTATTTTGATTGAGATTGCATGAAATTTGTAGAAGAGCAAGTATGGCATTATCCCTATAATGGTTCTGCTTATCCAGGAACAAGGGATATCTTTTGATTTTTCCAAAGCTTTCCTCTATCTCCTTTTACAAATATTATGTGTGGTTTGTATCTAAACAGAGCCTCATGTATTCATAGTTGGGGCTTTTGGGAGATGGCTGGATTAAGGTGTGTTGTAGTGGGATTAAATGTATGTATTAACTAAATTGGTTTAGCATACTTTGTGGCGTGAGTGTCAGCAATCAATAGGCTTTTAGCCCAGCTGTAATATAAGGGGATAGCTTTCTTCCTTCCCTGCCATGGACTGCTTGTCCTCTGCTATGTCCCTCTGCCATGCTGCCCTGATTTGCAGCCAGCTGACAATGGACTGAAACCTCGACAGGCTGTGAACTAAAATAAAACTTTTCCTTTAAGGACACTAGAGTAAGCCGAGCATGGTAGCGCATGCCTTTAATCCCAGCACTCCGGAGGCTGAGGTAGGTGGAGCATTGTGAGTTCCAGGCCAGTTTGGGCTACAAGGTGAGCAAGGCAGGCCTGAACTACATAGTGCGACCCTGCCTCAAGAAAGAAATAGGGGCCGGGAGTTTGGCTCAGTGGCTTAAGTGCCTGCTTGGCAGGTGTGAAGTTGTAAGTTGGATCCCTGGTACTGACCAGGAAAGAAAAAAAAAAAAAAAGGACACTAGAGTATTATAGTTTCATTGTAGAGGTCTTTCCTTTCCTTGGTTCAGTTAATCCCAAAGAATTTCTTTTTTCTTCATGCTATTATGAAAAATATTATTCCCTAGTTCTTCTCTTGGCAGGTTTATTAATTGGTGCACAGCAATGCTATTAATATTGAGTATTCACTTTGTACTGAGTTTGGTTATTAATTTTAGGAGTCTTTTGGTGTACTATCAAAGGTTTTCTATGCAGAGATTCATGTCATATGCAAATAATGATAATTTAACTTTTTTGTCCTATATCATTTTTATTTCTTTCTTTTCTCTAATTGCTCTGGCTAACATTTTGAGAACTATATTGAACAAGAGTGGTGGTAGTATACAAAAGCTTTCAGCTTCTCTCCATTTAGTATGATATCATTCATTGGTTTTTCAGATTTGACATTTATCAGTTGACATAAAGACCTTGTATTCGTACTTGTGTCTGTTTTTTTGTTTGTTCGTTTTTCTAATCATGAATGGACACTGGATTTTGTCAGATTCTTTTTCTGTATCTATTGAGATGATTTTGTGATTTTTGTCCTTGGTTTTGTCTATGAATTTTTTTTTTCCTTTCCCAGCACCAGGTATTGAACACACAACCTCATGCCTGTCAGACAGCTGCTTAGGTCACTGAGCCAAACTCCTGGCACTGGTTCTTTTGAGGCAGGGTCGCACTGTGTAGCTCAGGCCGGCCTTGCGCTTGCGTTGTAGCCCTAGCCAGCCTCGAACTCACAATGCTCCTTGTACCTCAGCCTCCCGAGTATGAGTTGTTTTATATTTATTCATTTATGATGTTTTGTTGCAGTTTGTTTGCCAATATAATATTGAAGATTTTTGAGCTTTTTTTTTGGTCTTCTTGAGACAGGGTCTTGCTATGCGGTTCAGGCTGGCCTTGGCTCACTTTGTAGCTCAGGTTGGTTTCAAACTTGCAATGATCCTCCTACCTCAGCCTCCCAATTGCTGGGATTATACCATGCACCACAACAGCCTGACTGATTTTTGCATTTATATTCATTAAAGAGATTAACCTGTCTTTCTTTTTTTGATGGATATTTTTCTGGTTTTAGAATCTGGGTAATGCTTAAGTTCCAGGAACGACTTTTGCAGTACTGCTGCACATTTGATTTTATTAAACGGTTTCAGGAGTGCTAGTATTACATTTTCTGTAGTGTTCTTATGGAATTTGGCAATGAATCTGCTGGGTCCTCCTCTGCTTTTCTTTGTTGCCAGTTATTTTTTTCCTTCAGTTTCATTGGCTAATATTGGATCATTCAGGATTTTTCTGTCTTCTTGGTTCAGTTTTGGCACTTCATATCAATGCAGGAATCTATCCATTTCTTCTGAATTTTTCATTTTATTAGAGTACAAATACAGAAAATAGTGATGATCTGGATTTTGGGAGAATCCATTGTGGTTCCACCTGTTTCATTTCTTTTTTTTTAAATTTTTATTTTAAAGAGAATAAAACCAAGCAAAATAAAGCAGAATAAAGCCAATCAAAACAAACTAGTGTAAGTGACACAAGACTTCAAAACAATACGAAATCAACAATGGTTACCATAATGCCTCTTGTTGTCTTCAACATAGCTGCAGATACCTTCAGACATAGTAAAAATAAAACAAAACAGAACAGAATAGAACCAATAAAAACAAAACATCTTACTGTCTTTGAAATAATTACCCATGCCATAGGATATAATAAAAGCAAACAAAATGAAACAGAATAAAATCCAACTCAACAAAACAATGAAAATGATATAGGACTTCAAAACAAGATAATAGGGAATTAACAATGGCTACCACCTTCAGAAAGAGATCCTCCATAGATGCTGTGCTACGTAATGCCATCCTCTGAATAAATGATCAGACTACTGACTCCAGACCTGCAAAGTCAGTGAAAGACTATAAACACTACAAGGGTTAACTTGAATGTTACCTCAATAGATATTATCACAGACTGTGTTTGTCTGTATCAATTGGTTGCTTACAGGAGCATAGGGGGACTCTTCTTGTGTCCCCGGGCGTGTGCCCGAAGGGGCTGTCCCCCAAGCAGCCCACACATGGCACTGATTCACAGGCAGAGCTTGCTTCTTGTTGACTTCTTGTTCCCTTCCCCCGCAGTCTTTGAATGGCACTGACTCATGGGTAAATGCCGGGGTCTGGCTGTCTCCTTGGTGGCCCATGGTGCTGATTTCCACCTGTTTCATTTTACAATTGCATGGATTTGGGGTTTTTTTGTTTCCTTAGTTTGTCAAGATTGGCTAAAACTTGTGTATTTTGTTGTTTGAAAGAACAGAGTCTTTTATTTATTTATTTATGTCTTAATTTTTTAGATTTATTCTGTGATCTTTATAATTTCATTCTTTGTACCAGCTTTGGGCATGTACTGTTGTTGGTTTTCTAGGACCTTAATGTATATCATCCAGCTATTTATTTCAACTCACTGTTTTTCTGATGTGGGAAGCCACCGCTATAAACTTCCCTCTTAGGGTGGCTTGCATTTTGTCCCATCAGTTTTAGTATGCTGTGGTGGCGTTATCCTATTATTATAAGAACTGTCTGAATTTTTATTTTATTTCTGAGGCAGTTATTATTCAAGTGGTGTTTGTGTAATTTCATTACGGTTGCATAGTTCATCCTGTCCAGAATACCAGCCTCTTGAGTGGTGCCACGCACACCCAGGTTGGGGCTTCTGTCTCAGGAAATCTAGTCAGCCAGAACCAGAATTATTCTAATTCCAAATGTACTAATTTAGTATCACACACCCATAATCCCAGTATCCCAGAATTTAGATCCATGAAGTTTTTGAAGCATTTCATTCCAAGTTCTCCTGGCCTTTAAAGTTTGGGTAGAGAAGATGTCTGTAATTCTAATGGGTTTACTTTTATTTGTGATTATTTACTGTTCTCAGATTTTGTCTCTGTGATTGACTTCTGCTAATTTGAGTATAATGTGACTTGGAGAGGTTCTCTTTTGATTTTTGCTATTTGGGGTTCATTATGAGTCTCTTTTGAGTATATTTCTTTCCCCGTATTTTGAAAGTTTTCTATTATTATTTCTGTTCTATTTATATTGTCTCCTGAGTTTTCAGTTTTTTCAGTTATTCTTAGGTTAGTCTTCATTGCATCATCTAGCAGCCTTTGGATCGATTTCCCATGTTATCCTGTTGCTTCTAAGTATCTTTGTGTTGTTCATCTTTGAATGCATCATTTCTTCTAATTTTGAAATTCTGTCCTCACATTAGTCACTTTTACTGCCTATACTTTTAACAAAATTTTTATCATCTAGATTTCTTATTGAAATTCTTTCATGGACTCTAATTCTTTGTTAAAGTGGTCATTCATGTTTTGTATCATTTTGTTTATCTCATCTAGCTTTTTATTAATGCCTTCTGAAAGCTCCTGGATAATTTTGGTTATTAAGTGCATTATCCTTTTAATTAAATCTTCTGTGGTCGTGCTGAGTACCTCTTTGATCTGTTTTCTAACTTCCTCTATTATTTTCTCAAGTAATTTGAGTGTGAGGCTTTTGATAATTTACGCCTTGGTGTTCCCTAGATTGACTTTTAGGGAAGTTGGGAATTTGGGGAGGCATTTTATTGACTTGTCATGTTTCTATTGTTTGTTTTGTTTTGTACTAAGGTTTTTAGATGCTTATATTGTAAAAGACTTGCTACTATGAAGGTCTCTGTGGTTTCTTTTTAGTAATGTACTTTGATTGTATGTAATATTAGTCCTTTGCCTCTGCCTAAATATCTGACCACTGTGGTTAATTTGGGAGAGCTGAAAGCATTGTATTTAGCCCAACACCTTAGTTCTTTGGGAATGTACTTTAGCATTCTTAAGTTTTCAAAGGTAATGTTAGTGTTGACCTACAGAGAAATAGTGACAATATGCAACCCTGGTAATATGAAGAAAATTACCTACAGTAGTATTGACAAAGAAAAATTTTATATTAATATATGAAAACTAATTAGGTACCACTCTTAATCCTAGGGAATAGAGTCATAATTCTTGTGTAAACATTAAGACAACCCAGGTATTGATTGACTGCTAATATGTATTAAATGCAAGTGCTATATCTCTGCTAATGGTAGAAAATAATTCACCTAAAATTTATACAATGTTAACTATCAAAAAGTTAAAGATTTGGGCAGAAGAATACAAGAAGGGAAAATCTAAAATCTTTTTTTGTTTGTTTGTTTTTGCAGCACCAGATATCAAACTCACAGCCTCTCACCTGCCAGACAGGCACTTAAGCCACTGAGCCAAACTCCCAGCCCTGGTTTTTTTTTTTGAGATAGGGTCACACTAGCTCAGGCCGGCCTTGCACTTGTGTTGTAGCCCAAGGCGACCTCGAACTCAAAATGCTCCTCCTACCTCAGCCTCCCGAGTGCTGGGATTGAAGGTGTGCGCCACCAAGCCCGGGTTTCTTTGTTTCTCTTTCGCGATGTTTAATTTTGGGGCAGTATCCAAGTCAAAAAGTGTCTTTGATCATTCTGGTAGATGAAGAAGGCAGTCATATCTCAGATCTGCACTGGATGCTGACATTAGCTGCTGTAGCATTTGAGCTAGGGCACCAATGCCTCAACTTTCAAATTCGGGGCTATTCTGGTTGAGCCTCGCCTCTGGATTTGGGAATGAGACCTGTATCTTTTAGCTTAAATCTCTCACGTGGTCTTTTTACATTCTAACCACAGCTGTCTCCCATGGTCTCCTCTCACTCAGTCACTGTGACAGCATTACACTGGGAGCCCTGAAGTGAACCTGTGCCATAGGTACTCTGATTCTAGGGTTCAATCAACCATTGCCTGGAATGATGTCCTACCAAATACTCTCTCTCCAAGGGCTCTGGAAGGTGCTTGGATGTCCTAATTCACCAGCCGCTGACTGCCAGATGACTCAGTGGCAGAATCCCAAACTCTCCCTCCATCTCACTGCGTCTACCAGTCCGTTCCACTGCTGTTTCTCTCTGAAGTCCACTTTAGTCTTCAGCATTCAGTTTGTCACTGACCATGTTCTTTCTTTGGCTCAAGCCATGTGTCTGGAGCTGGGAAGAAAGTGCAGATTGTTTCTTCCCATCTCATCTTCAGTATTTTTGTATGTTTTAATTTTCATATCAGATCCTTTCTGGTTTTTGGAGATCTGTTTCTCTCTTTGTTTAATTTTAATTCCCCAAATTATTTTTTTCCCATGCTTCTGCATTCTGAATCTTGCAGAGGCTGAGTTGTTCGTTCCCCATTCATGTCTTTGCCATTTTACCCCCATCCCTGTAATTCTATCTCATTCTTATGTCTTGTGAACCTCTATTTTTAGGTACATAAATATTTAAAAGTATAATGTTCTCTTTGTCAGTTGACCCCTTTATCACCATGATATGATCTTCTGTTCCTTGGTTACATTCCTTGTTTTAATTTCTACTTCACATGATTAATGTAAATACTCCAGCTCTCTTCTGATATTAACATAGTTTTCATCCTTTTGCTTTTAATCTTCTTGTGTTTTTATATTGAAAATATGCATATAAGCCCGGCATGGTGGCGCTCGCCTTCAATCCCAGCACTCAGGAGACTGAGGTAGGAGGAGCGTTGTGAATTCCAGGCCAGCTTGGGTTACAACGTGAGTACAAGGCTGGCCTGAGCTACATAGTGCTGCCCTGTTCCAAAAAACTAGGGCCAGAAGTTTGGATCAGTGACTTAAGTGCCTGCCTGGCAGGCATGAGGTTGTGGGTTCGATCTTTGGTGCCACAAAAAAAAAAAAAAAAAAAAAAGGAAAGAAAGAAAAAAATATATATGCACATATATATTTTTAAGAGAAAAAATAAAAACAATGATGCAGAATTTCAAGCGAGGATAATAGGAGCTTAGCAATGGTTAATATATTACATACTGTTATGTTCAAAGTAGTTGCTCAGATTACATGATATAGGTATGCATAATTGATCGAACAATGTAAACACAAATCGGTTTTTCCAGTGAACAAAAAGAAACCAGTAGTATAACTATCTTAGCTGTCTTGTATATATATATATTTTTTTCTTTTCCCTTCCTCCTTTTCTCCTTTCCCCCATCCCAGTTGTTCTTTGCTTTTGAGCAGTTTCTTCCCTTTTCACAATATCTATTGCACATTTTCGATCTTATGTACTCTTTCACTGTCCTACACTATGCAGATGATATGATGTTTGCACATGCAAGTCTGATGTATTTCACTTATGAGTATGGTTTCAGGTTGCATCCATTTACCTATAAAAGCCTTGCATTTATCCTTTATAGTTGAGTAGTACTCCATTGTACAAAAATACCACATCTTGTTTATCCATTCCTCGGTTGATGGGCGCATATGTTATTTCCAAGGTTCAGCTATTATCAGTTGTGCTGCTATACATATGGGTGCACATATATCGCTGTGGTATGATGTTTCTAATTCTTCTCAGAAAATACCTAGAAAGGGAATAGCTGGGTGAAATAGCACCTCTAACCCTAGATTTTTCTGGAATGACCACACTGATTTCCAGAGTGGTTGTATCAGTCTACACTCCCACAAACACTGAAGAAGTTCCTTTTTCCCCACATCCCCGTCAACCTTTGTTATTGGTTGATTTCTTGATGATAGCCCTTCTTTAAGATGAAATCTCAGTGTTGTTTGTAAAAGGTGAAAGATTTATATGATCTGAAGAAAAAACAGAGTATTATCTCAGTGTTGTTTTAATTTGCATTTCTCAAATGACTATTGATGTTGAACAAGTTTTCATACATTTGTTTGCCATTTGTATTTATCTGATAAGTGTATATTCAACTCAGATGTCCATTTTTGGATTGCATCTTTGAATGTTAGGAGGTCTGATTTTTTTCAATTGTTTATATGTTCTAGATACAAGACCTTTGTGTGAGGGAAAGTTGGCCAAAATATTTCCTGCTCTGTGGGTGTTTTCATTCTGCTGATGATTGCTTTTTTTTTTTTTGGTCAGTACCGGGGATTGAACTCACAACCTCGTGCCTGCCAAGCAGGCGCTTAAGCCACTGAGGCAAACTCCCGTCCCTTTTTTTTTTTTGAGGCAGGTTTGTACTATGTAGTTCATGCCGGCCTTGCTCACGTTGTAGTCCAAACCAGCATCGAACTCAATGCTCCACCTACTTCAGCCTCACGAGTGCTGTGGTGATTGCTTTTGATGTGCAAAAACTTTGTAATATGATGAGATCTCAATTGTTGATTCTTTGAAGTATTTCCTGTGCAGTTTGATTTTGGTTCATGAACTCTCTGCCTACCCCTATGTCTTCAAGATTTCTACCTACTTTCTCTTCCAGTAGGTTGACTATTTCTGTTTTAATATTTAGATCTTTGAATCATTTTTACTTTAGTACATGGTGATGGACATGGGTGTACTTTTAGTCATTGGTATTTGGAAAGCAAGTTTTTCCAGCACCATTTATTAAAGAGGTAATCTTTCTTCCAGTGAACATGTTTGGCCTCTTTGTCTAAGACAAGGTGAAGAAACAGATAACCTATAAAGAAAAACCCAACAACTGAATGTGTTCCACTGATCCTCAGGTCTCTTTTTTTGCCAGTACCTTGTTGATTTTATCACAGTACCTGTGTAGTATAATTTCTTCCTTTCTTTCTTTTTTTACTTTTTTTTTTTTGAAATTCTTATGGATTTTTTAAAGGAGAATAAAACCAAACAAAATGCAACAGAATAAAGGCAGTCAAAACAAAAGAGTGAAAGTGAAACAGGACTTCCAAACAAGATAATAGGAAATCAACAATGACTGTCATAATGCCTCTTGTTATCTTGAAAATAGCTGTTCCTGCCATCAGACATATTAAAATCAAACAAACAAGATCCAATAAAACTAATCAAAACAATACAGTGAAAGTAATACAGGACTTCAAAACAAGATAAAAGGAAATCAATAATGACTACTATGATGCCTCTTGTTATCTTCAAAATAGCTGCCCAAGCCAGGCGTGGTGGCGCACGCCTTTAATCCCAGCACTCGGGAGGCTGAGATAGGCCGAGTGTTGTGAGTTCGAGGCCGGCTTGGGCCACAATGCAAGCGCAAGGCTGGCCTGAGCTACACAGTGCGTCCCTGTCTCAAAAAAACCAGGGCCGGGAGTTTGGCTCAGTGGCTTATGCGCCTGTCAGGCAGGCGCGACGTTGTGAGTTCAATCCCTGGTGCCGCAAAAAAAAAAAAAAAAAAAAAAGCTGCCCATACCATAAGAGGTAATATAATTTTATTGGGTGATACTACGTACCCCCAAGTTCTCATATACTTTTGATAGTGATGTGAGTGCTGCACCCGCCCAGGGGTGGAGCTGAGCTACAGTGTAAGGGAGATGGGTCTTCCCCTCTCTTGTGCTTCTGCCCTCTGTCTGTCTATCACCAGCACGCCTTGCTGTTTGGTGGCCACCATGAATGGCTGCCCCGCCATACCACGCTGCCTTGGAGCCAACTGAGTATGGAATGAAACTCCCAAAAAACTGTGAGAAATAAACCTTTCCTTCCATAATTTTGAGCGTCAGGTGTTTTGTCTTGGCAACAGGTGAAAGGTAACTAAGATAATAATCAAACAGAACAGAATGAAACCAATCAAAACAAAATAATGAAACCCGAACAAGAATTGAAAACAAGAGAACAGGAAATCAACAATGGCTACCATAATATTTCTTGTTATCTTTGAAATAGCTGCCCATGCCATCAGATATAATAAAATGAAAGCAAGCAAAACAATAAAACCAATGAAAACAAAACAATGAAAATGATACAAGCTGGGCATGGTGGCGCACACCTTTAATCCCAGCACTCAGGAGGCTGAGATAGGAGGAGCATTGTGAGTTTGTGGCTGGCTTGGGCTACAACGTGAGCGTAAGGCTGGCCTGAGCTACATAGTGTGATCCTGCCTCAAAAAACTAGTGCCAGGAGCTTGGCTCAGTGGCTTAAGTGCCTGTCTGGTAGGCGTGAGGTTGTGAGTTCAATCCCTGGTGCCACAAAAAATAAAAGGAAAAAAAAGAAAAAGAAAATCATACAGAACTTTAAAACAAGATAATAGGTAATTAAACACCTTCCCTTTTTAGATGTTTCCTCCCCTTTCACTTTCACAATATCTATTGTACATTTTGGATCCCACTAACATCATTTAGTGATTTTTAGTGTATTTGATATATTGTGAAACCATTATCCCTAATTTCAGAACATTTGTGTGACTCTGGAAAATCCCTATGCTAACTAGCACAGGCACCTGTCTCTCATTTCCCCCTTCCTAAGCTCCTGGTAACCAGTGATATACTTTGTATCTAGATAGGTCAGTGACTGAAGTGTTTTTTTTTTTTTTTTTCCGGCATCGGGGATTGACTCACAGCCTCGTGCCTGTCACACAGGCGCTTAAGTCACTGAGCCAAACTCCCGGCCTTGATTTTTTTGAGGTAGGGTCGCACTGTGTAGCTCAGGCCGGCCTTGTAGCCCAAGCAGGCCTCGAATTCACAACGCTCCTCCTACCTCAGCCTCCGGAGTGCTGGGATTAAAGGCGTGCACCACCACGCCCGGCTTGACTGACGTTTCTTATAGATGGAATCATAAAATGCATTATTGTTTGTGACTGTTCCTTTGTGATCAGTTTTAAAAGTTTGTCCATGTCGTAGAATTTGTCATAATGTCCTTTCCTTTTAATGGTGAATAATGCTCCATTTTTGGAAAGTATCACATGTTTATGTATTTCTCTGTGGATAGACATTTCTTTTTCTTTTCTTTTCTTTTCTTTTTTTTTTTTTTTTGCGGCACCGGGAATCAAACTCACAACCTCGCACCTGCCAGGGCAGGCACTTAAGCTGCTGAGTCAAACTCCCGGCCCTAGTTTTTTGAGGCAGGGTCGCACTATGCAGCTCAGGCCGGCCTTGCACTCGCGTTGTAGCCCAAGCCGGCCTCGAACTCACAACACTCCTCCTACCTCAGCCTCCCGAGTGCTGGGATTAAAGGCGTGCGCCACCATGCCTGGCTTGGATAGACATTTCAATTGTGTTCACCTTTTTGCTAGTGTTAGTAATGCTGCTATACATATTGCTGTGCAACTGTGTAATTGAGTCCCTGTTTTCTAGTCTTTTGGTCATATAATTAGAAGGTAAATTTCTAGATCATATAGGAACAATATGTTTATCTTTTTGAGGAACCACTATAAAGTTTACTGTAGTGGTGGTACTATTTTTATTCCCAACAGTAATGTTCAAGAGTTCCATTTTCCCTATATTCTCACCAACTTTTTTTTTTTTTTTTTTTTCCCGGCACCGGGAATTGAACTCACAACTTCAAGCCTTGTCAGACAGGCTCTTAAGCTGCTGAGCCAAACTCCCGGCCCTGGTTTTTTGAGGCAGAGTCGCACTATATAGCTCAAGCCAGCCTTGTGCTCGCGTTGTAGCCCAAGCCGGCCTCGAACTCACAACGCTCCTCCTACCTCAGCCTCCCGAGTGCTGGGATTAAAGGCGTGCGCCACCACGCCCGGTTACACCAACTTTTTTTTGTATTTGGGAAAGAAACATGTATGCAGTTGTATCTCACTGTAGTTTTGAATTTTACAATAATACCTCATTTCACAGATGATTCACTTCACCAGTAATTTGGTTCATAAACAATATCACTCAGTAAAAGTTTGATTCTGTTCCTGAACTCCACATTGGGTGATGAGCACACCTGCAGACATCTTCTCCAGAAACGTGGAATGATTTTACTTTGGAGCCAAGGTACCAGTGTATTTCCCTAATGATTAGTGTTGTTGACGCTCTTCATGAGTTTTTTTAACCATGTGCATAATCTTCTTTGGGGAAATATCTATACAAGTCCTTTGCCAAATTTTGATTTGGGACGTTTGCTTTTTTATATGTCATGTTGGGGAAATTCTTCATATATTCTAGACCTAATCTCTTATGAGGTACATGACTCAAATGATTTTTACTATTTTTGTAGGTGGTCTTTTTACTTTCTATATTTTTTTTTTTTTTTTTTTTTTTTTTTTTTTTTTTTTTTTTTTTTTTTTTTTTTTTTTTTTTTGCGGCACCGAGGATCGAACTCACAGGCTCACACCTGCCAGACAGGCACTTAAGCTGCTGAGCCAAACTCCCAGCCCTGGTTTTTTTGAGGCAGGGTCGCACTATGTAGCTCAGGCCGGCCTTGCGCTCATGTTGTAGCCCAAGCCGGCCTCGAACTCACAACGCTCTGCCTACCTCAGCCTCCCGAGTGCTGGGATTAAAGGCGTGCGCCACCACGCCCGGCTTCTATTTCTTTTTTAACTGATATAAACATAAAAATGTTTGCATACAATATTGTACAGTTTATTTAATCCATCATGTCTGTAAAGAAAGTGACGAGCAAGCATGTTGGTAAAAACAAAGTGCAGAGCAAGAATGGTAAGAACGTTTGAAGAAAATAACCATTGAATTGCAGGAGGAAATTGTTGAAAAGTATGACAGTAGTATTCATATGACTCATCTGGACTCTGAGTAAACAATGGTGAAGTCAAGGATCTCTACTATTTGAAGAACAAAATGCCATCAAAGGAATTGATGTGACAAAAGGGGTAACAATGTTAACCAAGCAGAGGGCGCAAATGCTGGAAGAGATAGAAAAAGATTTGTTAGTGTGGTTGAATGAGAAACAGCTGGCATGTGGTGGCGTTAGTGAAGCTATGATCTGTGAAAAAGTCAGGAAATTGCAGGGATTTACCACACGAAAACCCCTTTACAAGGGCCATTGAGTGATGACTCTTAAGCCAGATGAGGGTGGGTTGATAAATTCCACAAGAGAAGTGGCCTCCATGGTGTGATGAGACCTGATCAGGCTTCTGATGAGGTCCCTGCAAAAGCCTACAAGACAGAATTCATGGAATTTATGAAGGCAAAAGAATACATCACTCAACAAGTGTTCAGCTGTGATGAAACAGGGCTTTCCTGGAAAATGATGCTGAACAGAACCTGTACCATGCAGAGACAAGGCACTGCTGGGGCACAGGCCTGTGAAGTACAGAGTCACCTTTTGCTGTGTGTCAATGCAGTGCCGATCTGAAGGTTAGGCCACTGCTGGTGTACCATTCCCGGACCCCTGGTACATTCAAGGAACACAGTGTGAACAAGGCCAGGCTCCCTGTCAGGTGGAGGCCCAATGCGAAAGCTTGGGTCATGAGGCAGTTTTTCATGGGATGGCAACATGAGGTGTTCTCTTGCCCACCATTAAAAGAAATCTTTCTGACAGCCAACTGCCTGAACGATGCCCTCTTCTGATGGACAATCCCCTGACACACCCTCCCGCCTTGGTAGATGATATGGATGCTGAGTGTGACTTCATAAAGGTCAAGTTCCTGCCCCATCTCCCCCCCAGTGTGACACGTCTTCTGCAGCCCATGGGCCAGCAAGTGACCTGCAACTTCAAGAATCTGTGCACAACGGCACTCTTCACCAGGCATTTTAATGTCACTGAAGAAACATCCAGACTCTGACAGAGTTGTGGAAGAAACATTTCAATGTCCTCCACCGCAGCAACCTCACTGACAAAGCCTGGGATGATGTCACGTACCAGAACTTAAAGTCAGCCTGGGGGAAACTGTGGCCAGAATGTGTCAATGGATGTGACTTTGAAGGGTCTGATGCACAGGCAGTGGGGGAGATTGTGTTCGTAATCAAGAGTATTGATCTGGACATCGATGGTGGAGACGTGGAGGATGATAAACAGCTGACAGTGGAAAAACTTGCTGAACCCCAGAGTGCGCAGCGGAAGGCGCTTGTTGAGGAGCATTCAACTAATAAAGAAAAAGAGGAAGACAGGGAGGAGATTAGCAGTGCTGTGATAAAAGCCATTATGGAAAAAAAGATCGAGTGCCAGGATTTCATTAAGAAGCATCACCCCAACACGACCATAATGAACAGACTGTTCAATGTGATGAATGATAAAATGTCGTCTCATTTCCAGAGTATTAAGGTATGCACGAAAATAAGTAACATTAGACAGATTTTTTTCATCAAAATTGACCCTGCAGCTAAGAGACAAAAAAGTGTGGCAACTCTTGAAGGAGATCTCCCTGTTGTTATGGATGGGGACTCTCCCTCTGAAAAATAACCTCCTCCCAACCCATCTTCCTGTTCCACATGCCCAAATTCACCTCAAGGGAGGTTAGTGGTCTCTCTTTTTATACAGCACTTTGTTTCATATTGTTTTGGTTTAGAAAAATACATGTGGTTCAGAGTGTATTCATTTTATTTACCTTGAACCTTATTGGGGAATTTGACTTGGTTTAGACCAGTTCAGTTCAGGACCAGAATCATGGAACAATTTAAGTTTGTAAACCAAGGTACTACAAATTAACGAGTTTGTGGATACTTTGGTTGTTTCCTTTTCTTTTCTTTTTTTTTTTTTTGTTTTTTTTTGCGGCACTGGGGGTTGAACTCACAACCTCGCGCCTGCCAGGACAGGCGCTTAAGGCACTGAGCCAAACTCCCAGCCCTGGTTTTTTGAGGCAGGGTCGCACTATGTAGCTCAGGCCGGCCTTGCGCTCGTGTTGTAGCCCAAGCCGGCCTCGAACTCACAACGCTCCACCTACCTCAGCCTCCCGAGTGCTGGGTGTTTCCTTTTCTTGACTATTTTATATAGTAGTGTAGTAAACATGAGCATGTAGAAATGTCTTCAACATACTGATTTTATTTCCTTTAGATATATATCTAGTAGGGATTACTGAATGATATGATAAATCTTGTTTCTACTTTTGGAGGAACTGCCATAATATTTTCCATAGTGGGTATACTAATGTACATTACCATTCACAGTGTATAAGGTTTCTCTTTTTTCCACATCCTCACCAATAATAGCTCATTTTCACCTTCTTGATATTTGTTATTTATTGCAGTGTAAGATGATAACTCACTGTGGTTTGTATTTACATTTGTTTTATGAATGCTGATTTTGAGAATTTTTGGTTGTGCATGTTGTCCTTTAATATATCTTGTTTTTAGAAATGTTGATTTAAATGTGTTACCCATATGTAAATTAGTGTTTCTTTGGGTTTTTAAATTTACTTTTGTTATCATCATTCTTTACATATTTAAGATACCAACTCCTTGTCAGACATATTCATTCCAAATAATTTCTACCATTTATTTGTTTTCTCTGAACTCTGTGGATTGTTTACTTTGCTCTGCCTAAGCTTTCTACTTTTATGCAAAACATATATCTATTTTTACCTTTTTTTCCCCATGCTTTTCATGTGTTTTCCAAGAATCTTTACCTCATCTAAAGTAATGAAGCATTTCCCCTATGTTTTATTTCAGTTTTATAATTTAAAGTCATAAGTTTAAGTCCTTGGTCTATTTTTTGTTTATCTTTGTAAATACTGAGAGAATGTATTCTAAGTATATTTTTTTGTATGTTTTTATGCAATTTTTCTCATCACCATTTATCAAAAAGACTGTCCTTTCTCCATCATATGTTCTAAACATCTTTATTGAAATTCTGATAGCTGTAGGTTGCAAGGTTTTACTTCTGGGTTCTTTATTGTTTTCCATTGGTCCATGAGTCTCTTTTTATTCCAGTACCATGCTCTTTAGGTTATTATAGCTTTGTAGTATGTTTTAGTGCCAGGTAGTATAATGCCTCCTGCCTTACTGTTTTTACTCAAAATGGTTTTAGCTTTTGGGTGTTGTGTGATTTTATACAGATTTCGGAAATTTTTCTGGTTCTTTGAAGAGTACCAATATTTTGATAGTGATTATATTGAATTTTTAATTTTTAAATTTTTTTTTTTGCACTGGGGATTGAATTCACAACCTTGGGCCTGCCAGACAGGTGCTTAAGCCACTGAGCCAAACTCCCGGCCCTTGAATTTTTAAATTTTAAGAACATTGAATCTCTTAAATTTTAATAACGTTTTAACAATATTATTTCTTGGGCCCGAGATTTAGCTCAGTGGCATAAGTGCCTGCCTGGCAAGCACGAGGTCGTGCATTCGATCCTCATTACCAAAAAAACAAAAAACAGTACTGTTTCTTCCAATCCATGAATAGAGGTTGTGTTTCAAGTTTTTAGATATCCTTTTCAATTTCTCTAAACAGCGTTTTACAATTTTTATTGTACAGATCTTTCACCTCTGTTAAATTTATTCCTGAATGTTTTGCTTTTTATAGTTCGTGTAAGTAGTATTATGTCTCCTCACTCCCCACTTCCTGGTACTTAGAGTGAATCAAGGGCCTTCACACTGAGCATAGTTTTATCCCTTTTTATTTTTTTAATACAGGGCCCCGCTAAATTTCCCAGGTTATGCTCAAACTTGCTATTTTTCTGCCTCACCCTGTAGAGTATTGAGTACACCACCGCACCTGGATTTGTTAGTTTCTATTTCAGATTATTGAGAACTACTGTATAGTTGCACTACTATTTTTTTTGTATGTTGATTTTGTGGCCTGCAGCTTTACAGCATTTTTTTTTTACTTCCAGTAAGATTTTGTTGGAGTTTGGTGTAGTTTTTATATTATGTTTAATTTTTAAGTGTTTGTTGTATCCCTTGATATGTAAAAGATTGTTTGGTTTTACATATACTAGATACTTTTATATTCTATAAGTAATCTTTGAGCTGATCTATGATGTAGTTAAGTTCATTAATCTTTCCAGGTGTTGTCCTTAAGAGTGGTTGAATGGGTACATAACAGAGTTTAGTCTAGTTCTAATTATTACCTTCTCCCTTCCGTTGGGTAGTGTACTTAGTGCCTTGTGACTTATGAATTATTTCATTCTGGCTGTCACAAACAGTATTAGTAATTGACACTACATGACCCCTGGATGCTTTTCCTTTGCATTATTTTGGGTGTTCTCATCCTGGGTTGTTTCCTCACATGCATAAGTACTGTGTTGAATACTCAAGTTGGAACCCTTACACATCTGCAGAATTTTCTTTGTGTGCTGGTCCTCTCCTCTGTGATACTCTGTCCTGTGAATTTTATGTAACTTTGATCTTTACAGACTCTCAGCTGTATCTCCTCAACTCGGGGCCTACCAAAGTGCAAGTTGGTTATTCTTTACCATAGTGCAGCTTGGAAACTGTGTCACTGTAATAAGTTGGGCTAAATTTTGGACTGAATTCATTTGTTTCGAGACTCTTAGGGTTCATTCTCCGTTGTTACATGGTGTACAGGATCTTGTTTTATAAATTTTGTCTTTTTTTAAAGTTTGTTTTACTTGTTTTAAGCTATTATTCTATTTTACAAGAGGTAAAAGTGTTGTACCTGTAAATTTCTACTAGACGTTCAGAGCAATTTTTGACTCTGAGACTTCCCTAACCCTGTGCAGCCTCAAAATCTTTACTCATATCATCTTTGAAAGGTTAAATATATAGATATCTTTGGAGGATCAGTCTAGTCATCTTGGTTATTGTTTTTGTTCATTTTTTAAATCTGTTCATTCAATTAAGTAGAAAACTTTGTCCCTCTACTTGGTATCCCTCATTATTATTATGATTGCTAGCAAGTGACATGATTGTTCCATATATCTCCAACCTCTTAAGTTTAGAATAATATTTACAAATCCAAGATCTTCCTGTTAAGTGTTACATTTCAATTATCCATGAACCTAGACCCATACAAAATCATTTATATCCATATTTTGAACCATCTTTTGAGATTTTAAGTTTATGCCTCACTATGAGAAGTAGTTGTTTCTGTTTTTCTTTGCTTTTTTTTTTTTTTTTAGTCTTCCTAAAATCAGGTTTCCTATTTCGCAGACAGACCTCTAATCATTCCAGTAGTTTTCACAGACATGTTTGGGTTCATCACCTCATGCTGTTGAATGTTCTAGTATGACTTTGATAATATCCCATTTCAATCATCATCTTTCAAAACTAAATTGACCTCATTCATCCTTTTAAACTATTATTATCGTATAGCAATATCCCTTTCTCTATGCATACTAATCAATTCAATTTTTTCTCAATTTCCATTGTCTCTTAAAGCATGGTCCCTGAACTATAGATAATATTTTTTATTGTATCTCAAATATTTATATAACACTATGGTATAGAATAATATCTTTATTTTGTATTTCTTAATTTCCAATATTTGTAGAAATTGTTTTAGACAAAGCAATACATAAATTTGATATTTCTGGGACTATTTTGATGCTTATCTAATTAATTTAGAGCATGTAACATTATGAGTCTTTTGTATAATTGCTCACCAAATAAGCATTATTATCTATAAAAAATTATCTCTAAATGTTACAATTTACTTTGTAAGTTCAATTTTTACCTTTTTTTTTTTTTTTTTTCCCCTCGGCACCGAGGATCGAACTCACAGCCTCACGCCTACCAGACAGGTGCTTAAGCTGTTGAGCCAAACTCCCAGCCCTAGTTTCTTGAGGCAGGGTCGCATTATGTAGCCCAGGCCGGCCTTGCGCTCACGTTGTAGCCCAAGCCAGCCTGGAACTCACAACACTCTTCCTACCTCAGCCTCCTGAGTGCTGGGATTAAAGGCGTGAGCCACCACGTCCAGCTAATTTTTACCATTTGTGAAGTTATAAAGTTTAAATACAATTGCTTAAAAGAATACCAAAATCAGACATAAGGAGTTCACAGACAATACTTAAAACCTGTGTGTGTTTCAGCATCTATTATATTTCTCTATTTTGGTTTTGATGCATAGTATGGAAAAAGTCTTGATTCATACAGGGATCTCTAAATGGTAATGCATTTTAATAGCTCATCTTATAATCATAGATCATTATTCAATTATCTAATACTAAAAGTTAATGGAAGATTATCCAGAAACTTAAAGTTAAATCATTGTAGTATCTGACAAGTACTCACTTTTGAACAAAAATGTGAGAAAAGCATTCAAAGTCACAAGTGTATAAATGGTAATGCAGCATAGCAATTTTTTACATTTTTTTAAACAAATGACAAAGGCATAGTTCAACATACATGCATAATCTCAAATGAATACCAGGCAAGGCTTATGTACATATGGTATGGAATTGTACAAGTTTTTAAAATTTGATATGAGTAGAAACACGTGCCCTGTATAAAAGTGGACTTCTGACCTTCCTAATCATCAATATATTTAGAAGAATTTTAACTATATAACATGAGAAGATTTTTTCTATTTGATGAAACACTGGTTGATTTGATAAAACAAGTTGAGGAGCAGGTAGTGTTGATAAGTTTATGTTTAATATGTAACATATTTGAGTATGTGTATTTGTGTGTGGGGAGGTGTACATGGTTCTTAATCAGTATTGCAACTGTTAAAAATTTTAATGATTTTTTGATTAAGTTTTGACTGAACCCTAAAGCACTTCTATATCTTAGAGTTCTGGAGCAGACTCTTTGAAAATAATTGAAAATCCAGATATTCTATAGTATCTTTTGTATAGCTTTTTCCTTCAGGAATGTTAACCTCTGAAAAAATTCAAATGCTTTTTAGTTAGGAATTCTTATCTTTTACAAAATCTATGAATAGTTTCTCTAATAGTTTATGGCAGTCATTCCTATTCATTCTTCCACTTCTTTAGTGTGCAGGTTAAACTCGCTCATTTGTGTTTCTAAAGAGATCTATAAGGGATGGTAAGGATGAGTGTTTTTTTTTGTTGTTGTTGTTGTTTGTTTGTTTGTTTTTGTGGTACCGGGCATCGAACTCACAGTCTCATGCCTGCCAGACAGGCGTTTAAGCCACTGAGCCAAACTCCCAGCCCTAGTTTTTTGAGGCAGGGTCACACTATGTAGCTCAGGCCAGCCTTGCGCTCTCCTTGTAGCCCAAGCCAATCTCGCACTCACAACGCTCCGCCTACCTCAGCCTCGCCAGTGCTGGGATTAAAGGCGTGCGCCACCTCGCCCGGCATGAGTGGGTATTTTGTTTATAGTTTTGTAGGGCAGCCACAAACCATGGCAAGTTATACCTTTATAAAGGGTTATTCTGGGGCCGGGGGTTTAGCTCAGCGGCACAAGCGCCTGCCTGGCATGCATGAGGTCATGAGTTTGATCCCTGGTACTCAAAAAACAAACAGGCACATAAAGGGTAAATCTGATTTTTCACCTGCATTTCGTTAAAAATATTAAGTAGGCAGGACTCAGATTAATGTAATTTTATGTAATTCTTCACTTTGGGTTTTAGAAATTTTTGCTAGTAGATTTAGTATATCCATCTAACCTGTGCATTTCATTAACTAATTTGAGAATTTAAAAAGACCCTGCCTAATATGATCTAGATAAGTACTGACACAAAATTTGTTTAATCTCTCTATATTCCTTTTTCATCTCTGACTGAATTCTTTTTAGTGTATTCTCTCAAGTGGCCCTGTCACTTTCTTGTATGTTATGTGATATGATTAGAGCCGTGATTGGAGTAAGACTTTGTTATTTTACTTGTGATCCTGTGTGATTTCCATGGGGAAAACTGTTTGGTGAAATTCCTACCAAAACTATTAAAAGAAAGTACAAAATTATAAATTTCAGTATAAAACAATTGCATTACATTTCAGATACATTAGCATTTCATAAAATCTTTTGCTAGCAGTACATGGGGATGTCGAATATGCAGTATTTCAATACAAGCTTATACTTTTCTATAGGGAATGAATTTTACATGCAGTACTAGTAGATATGCACACACTGCTAATTTTTGTAACAAAGTTTAAATTCCTATTTGTGTCAAATCTATATAAAGACCATACTTTATTGAGTTTATGAAATTCATCTTTTACTTGCAACCTTTTTTTTTTTTTTTTTTTTGTGGCACTGGGGATCGAACTCATAATCTCGCACCTGCCAGACAGAAGCTTAAGTCACTGAGCCAAACTCCCAGCCTTAGTTTTTTGAGGCAGTGTCATACTATGTAGCTCAGGCCGGCCTTGCGCTCACATTGTAGCCCAAGCTAGCCTACCTCAGTCTTCCAAGTGCTGAGATTAAAGGCATGCGCCACCACACCACGCTTTTACATGCAACCTTTTGAGTAAGCTTGAATGTGCAAGTTTTTTTCCCAGTGGTATTTTCATTGGACCATAGAAATATAATACTAAAGTATAAATTAATATGTTGCAGTTTTAGGACAACTGAGAACTTGAGGCTCCCTAAATATAGTTGAAACTTCATTAAACATTTCAGTTCAAGCTGTTGCACTGACAAAAAAAACACTGTAGCTACAGATAAGTGACAGGAATTGTGGCTTTCCTATGGTTTCCAAATATTATTGTTTGAGGAAAAAAAATAATTGGAGGCAAAAGATGAGCCAGACTTCTAAACAGTGAGTGTAATCTAAATCTTATACCACTAATGGCTTAAGAGTTTGAATGCCAAGAATTGCTTGTTAAAATGTCTCCTCCATAATCTATTTAGACAATTCTGACTTTTGAGTGTCCTTATATTTACCTTTCTTGAAGTAGTTGCTAAATACTCCTTCTAAAACTTCTTGCAGTAAACCATGAGTATATACTATGTGTTTTCAACAGTTGAAGAGTTCATTGGGTTTTTATTCTGGCTGTTAAGGACAGTATTGTTAGGTTCATACAAAGTACAAGAGGTCTGGCTGTCCTTTACTTCTGAGTGGTAGGTAGGGCAATCTCTTGCTTGAACTTTAATCTTGCTCCCCTCAGTTTTCTTAGCAATGAAACAGGGCACTCCAACAAATGACTCATGAAACTCTAACATGATGAAGTAAAAATTCATCTTCCAATTTTCTGGTGCAATCTCTACCCGAGGGATTAGCAAACTTTTCCGAAAAGGGCCAGGGAATGAATGAAATAATTTGGGAATTTTTGAACTATAGGTTTCTGTCAAAAATACTAAACTCTACTGATTTGGAGGATGAGTTTCCGTAGACAGAACATAAATAAATAAGCCTGACCATGTAGTAGGTGGACTGGAGATGAAGGTCAGCTGCTCTTATGTACACAAGGCCTTGGGTTTGATCTCCAGCACTACAAACAAAACAAAAGATGGAAA
>RJWM01009178.1:22963-48652 GCA_004363535.1 Dasyprocta punctata
TTTTGTGACACTGGGGATCGAACTTACAGCTTCACACCTGCCAGACAGGCGCTTACACCACTGAACCAAACTCCCGACCCTAGTTTTTTGAGGCAGGGTCACACTATGTAGCTCAGGCCAGCCTTGGGCTCGTGTTGTAGCCCAAGCGGGCCTAGAACTTACAACGCTCCTGCTACCTCAGCCTCCCAAGTGCTGGAATTAAAGGCGTGCACCACCACGCCCGGCTATGTCTGTGATTTTTTTAAAAAATGGAAAATAACACGTGTTGAGAAGGATTCCAAGGAATAGGTATCCTTATATATTCTTGACTGGAATGTAATATGGTACAGGTACTGTGGAAAGCAATCTGGGGGTTACTCCAAAAGTCAAATACAAGAGTACCATATGATCCAGCTGTTGCACTCTTAGGTATATAGACCTGAAAAGCAAAAACAAATATTTAAGTAAGTGAATATTTATATACAATTATATGTAGTAGTAGTATTCACAATAGCCAAAAAGTAGAAACAATGGCAGTGTCCATTACTGGTTGAATTGGTAATCAAATTGTAGTATACCCATACAAGGGAGCATTAGTGATAAATAGGAATGTAATACTGATGCATGCTTTGAGATGAATAAACTTCAAAAACATGCCACGTAAAAGACAAACACAAAGTTCACATATTTTATGATTCCATTTACTTGAAATACCCAGAATATGTAAATCCACACAGGCAATAAGCACATTAATGGTTTATAGGGACTAGGGTGGGGATGAACGGGTAGGAATAGGAAATGACTGCTTAATAGGCATGAGGTCTCCTTTGGAAGTGATGCAAATGTTGTGGATCAGATTTAAGAAGTGTTTGTATAATAGTATATATGTAGAAAATGTTGTGCAATTATGTAATATGAAATGGTTAATCATGGTATTTGAGTTTTACCTGAGAACAGCAGCAGAGCCAGGCTTGGCAGCTCTTGCCTGTAGTTCAAGCAGGCAGGAAGCTGAGGCAGGAGTAATGCCACAAGTTTAAGACCTGCCTGGCTTTCATAGTGAGTCAAGACCAGCCTGAACTACAGGGCATGGCCCTGTCTCACAAAATGAAAGAGCGAGGGAGGGAGGGAGGGAGAGAGACAGAGACAGGAAAAGGAAGAAAGAATGAAAGAAACGTTTTGTTTCTTTTTTTGGGGGGGGGATTACCAGGAGTCAAACTCATGACCTTGTGCTTGATAGGCAGGCACTTATGCCACTGAGCTATATTCCTGGCCTTAAAATTTTATTTTAAAGAGAATAAAACAAAAACAAAATAAAACAGAATAAAATCAATCAAAACAAAACAGTGAAAGTGATACAAGATTTCAAAACAGGATACAGGGTAGTGAACAATGGTTATCATAATGCCTCTTGTTATCTTCAAAATTGCTGCCTATACCATCCAACATAATAAAATCAAACAAAGCAGAATAGAATAAAACCAATCAAAACAACATTGAAGGAAACAAAACAATAAAATTGAGCAAAACAAAACAGAACAATGTTGGATTTTAGAGGTAAGACACAAGGAAATCCCCCATAGTTGCTATATTGCATATTATTATCCTTTAAGTAGATACTCAGACTACAGGCTTTAGGCCTACAAAATCAATCAAACAATACAAGAATTAAGTCATTTTTGTACCTCAGTTGCTGTCAACTCAGCCTGTGATCCTCTGTGTCAGCCAGTTTCAGGGGCCGGCTCTGATTGTGTCCTGCTGCTGGCTCACAAGAATGTCAAATTGGCTTCTTGTTTCTCTTCCTGGCCCCGTATGACCACTGCTGGCTCCTAGGAAGGGTGGATTGACCTTTTGTTTTTCTTCCCAGCTCTGCTTGGCTGCTTCTGGCTCATGGGAAGGGTGGATTGACTTCTAGTTTCTCTACCTGGCCCTGCATGGCTGCTGCTGGCTCCCAGAAAGTGTGAATTGGCTTCTTGTTTCTCTACCCAGCCCCACATGGCTGCTGCTGGCTCTCAGGAGGAGCTATTTGCCTTGTAGCATTTTAAATGAAAGATGCAATTGTTAATAAAGCATAAACACTAAAATGTGTTACATATGTTCTATATGTTTTTAATATAAATAATATCTCCCAAGTGTATTTATACCTTTGAAAGAGCAAAGGCTTTCAAGCCAAACCTAATCCACTGTCTGTTTTTATAGATAAATGTTTTGTAATGGAAACTTTATTGAGGTATGATTTATAGACCATAAAATTAACTCATTTGAGTTATACTGTAAAGCGGTTCTTTTTTTTTTTTTTTTTTTGGTACTAGGGATTGTACTCACAACCTCCCTCCTGCCCGACAGGCACTTACGCCAGTGAGCTAAATCCCCGGCCCTATTTTTTGAGATAGGATCTCACTGTGCAGTTCAGGCCAGCCTTGAACTCACTTTGTAGCCCAGGTTCATCTTGAACTCACAACGATCCTCCTGCCTCAGCCTCCTGAGTACTGGGATTAAAGGCATGCACCACCAAGCCCGGGTCCAGTAAAATGATATTTTAATGTATTCATAGATTTGGTCAGCTATCACCACAATTGGTTTTAGAACATTTTTAGCAATGCTGTGCCAGTGTATCTTTTCCCATAATTCCCCCATCCTCTGGTAACCACTATTCTACTTTCTATCTCTATAGGTTTGTCAGTTATACACATTTTATATAGACTGAATCATATAATATGCAGTCTTTGGTGGTTTACTTCTTTAATTTAGCATAGAGTTCATAAAGTTCATCCGTATTGTTGCCGTTGTTGTTTTAACTCTGTGTTTCACAGAGTAGCCTCAAAATTGCAGCAATCCTGCTGTCTCAATTTCCTGAGTGCTAGCATTATGGATGTGTGTCATCACACCTGGCTAAGTTTCATTCATATTGTATCATGCGGCCAAGGTTCATCCATATTTTATCATGCATGAGTACCTAATTCCTTCTTACGGCTGAATAATAAATAGTCCATTGTGTGAGAATATCACCTTTTATTTATGTACTCATAAGTTGATGAACATTTATTTGCCTTGTTTTCATGTCTTGTTCATGACTAATACTTCTGTGAATATTCACATACAAGTTTTGTGTGAAGTTATATATTCATTTCTCTTGTGTGTACACTCAGGAGTAGGATTATGGATGATATGATAACTCCTCATTTAACTTTGTATTAGGCAACCACCAGCAGTGTATGAGCATTCTGATTTCTCTACAACCTAGGCAACACATTATTGTTATCAACATATAAATAAAGCTCTAGTGAGACACTGCCATGGTTACTCTTTTGCATATTGTCTATGGTTAGTTTTGCAATATAACTGCTGAGCTGGGTAGTTATTCCAGAGACTATAACAACGAGGAAGCCTAAAATATTTACTAAGTTGACCTTTCCAGAGAAGCTTTCAAACCTCCTTTATAGTTTTTTTTTTTTTTTTTTTGAGGTGAGTGATTATTGATGATCATACCCAAGGGTTCTCTTCAACTGAGGCACATCCCTCAGCCCTTTTAATTTTTTATTTTGAGACAGTATCTAAGTAAGTTGCCCACGTTGTCCTGAAATTGTGGTCCTCCTGCCTCAGTCTTCTGAGTAGCTAGTTTTCCAAGTATATGTCACTGTGCCAATCTATAGGTATTATTATTAAATATGTTCACTATGTTTTGAACGTCTTCGTGAAGTTGGCTAATTAGAGGAATTCTCCCATTTGCACTGTATGCCTCTCCTATGTGGCCTGCGGTTCCTTAAAACAAAGTATACCTGTATGACCAATATCCTACGTATATATCTGCTAGACAGAGATGTATTGATTAAAAAAGAGAAGATGATTTAGCATCATGACAAATAACAAAAATTTCCAAAAAGGTAAGTGTAGTAGGAAAATATTAATATATATTTATGAATATCATTGCACAGGGAGAGTGATTCATTTCATAAGTTTAAAATAAGATGAGGAAGGAATTTGGAATGAATAGAACTTGAGGATAAG
Source organism: Dasyprocta punctata (assembly GCA_004363535.1). Lineage (NCBI taxonomy): Eukaryota > Metazoa > Chordata > Mammalia > Rodentia > Dasyproctidae > Dasyprocta > Dasyprocta punctata. The sequence continues at coordinate 26,948 of RJWM01009178.1, forward strand.
GCAGGTGCTAAGTCTTGGAGTAATGTTCAGTGTTCACCTTGTTCCTAGACATAGACATAGCCTCATCAACCCCAGGTTAATTTGTACTAAGTTAGCCAAATACAGAATGGAATGGAGAGATATACAGTAAGTTAGTTTGTGTATCAGTTATGGTTCACTGGAAGAACAAATTTAACTTAAAAAAAAAAAAAGGATTTGGATGGTAGGCTTGCAATTGACCCCTGCAGAGTTAGGGACCAAAGAATGTATCAGGGCTGGAAACAGACATCTAAAGAGATGGTTGATAGCAGCACAGCTCCTAAAGAAGCAGAAGGAAGACTTCTGTTTTTCCCATTTTCTTCTATCCAGGCTATACGCCTATTGCTTGGTGCTACCTAAGCCACTGGCGAGTCTTTCCTCTTCAGTAAGTCCATTATTCATACACCCAAAACTGTGCTAAAGGCATTATATAGGCACTTCTTATTTAAGTTGACATCGAAATTAACTAACACAACTGGTATCAGGAAGTTTCCTTTTTCTTGATGAAGTAAAAGCATTGCTCATGAAGCACGCCATCACGACAGTGATACAGTGAGTGGAAGGAAGAATACAAATGTTTTAGCCATACATAAAACTTGATTGGGGAGGCTCTTGATTAGTTTTGTTTCCCATTGATTGTTTTTATACAAGTAACATTAAATATTCTAGAAAACATTAAACGGCTACTAAGAAAACTTGGACTTCAGGGAGGGGAGGGGTTAAAGAACCTTGGCTAGGAGTTATTTTGTTCCTGAGTGGCCACACAAATGTGTAGCTTAGCAACTGAATTCTACAAGGCAAATTAGTGCTGCTTTGTGTGGTTATATAGTGGTGTTTGTTTTAAGCAGGGCCAATTTCATTATAGAGGAGCTTTGTTCCTGGAGGTTATGTTAATCAATGTGTCCCAGAGATAGAGTTCTGTTTTAAATTTATTGAAAGAAATCACAGACCTAGGCTAGGGAACAAGCCAATGAAACATATGGTGCCTGGCTTCTTTGTTAGAAATGAACTGATGAAAAGATCTTTGAAGCCAACCAAGAGCGAGACTGAATAATTTGATAAAGCATCCAACATCCAACATACAACTTACCTGAATTTTGAAACTATTACTAGAACAAAACAACATGTGTATACATATTCAAAAGATGTTTGAGTGACTGATATGAGAGATTTTCTTTTTTTCTCACTTGAACTGTAAGGTTATTTCTTGTATAGAACAAATTGAGGGCCCATGAAATTGTATTCTATTATTCATCTCATCACAAAAACTCATGTTTTTCAGAATGTGAGTCTTACTTTAATTAAGTAACAAGTATAACTGTATGTGTGATCAGTGTATTATTACAGAACAAGGAATTAGCATCAGTATATTATCAGAAATAAGAAAATTTAGCATAGTCGGGCTGTAAGTAAATATACTAGTGTTGAAATGAACAAGTTTAAGCAAAGTAGTGAAATATGCCTCATTCAATTAAATAGGAAGAGTTTTCTAAAGGAGTTAGAAACGTCAGAATAGTTTGAATGACAGAAGAGCTATTTGGTGAGTCTGGTGGGGAATATAATCTGGCCATGTGTCTTCACAGAACCAGAGATAGTAACAGAATGATCAAGCAAAAAGATATAAATCAGCAGAAATACTAGGCAATGAAGTCATCTAAAATTCCTTGGGGCAAAGTTTAAAACAAATGCTCTGGACCAGCTATTTCATCCCTATCCATTGTCAGCATTCTACTAAAACCACTGTTGCAATAATTTCGGCCAAATTCCGAAACCTGTTGACTCTTACTTGATTCTTACTCATTATATATTTGATATAACTTCTCAAAACTGTTCTGTGATCTTGGTAGTATTATGTCATCTTAACTTTTCTTATGTTCTTTTTATTAGTGTTCCATCTGAATTCTTCTTTGTGTTCTTCTAAGACATATCTACTTTGCAAATTTCACTTATATAATCTCTTGTAATAGATTTAGAAAGGAGACCTGTAATCTACTGGTAGAGTTTACCATCCCAGGAGTTATATCTCAGTTAAAGAGCACCCATGGGTTTGATCACCAGTAACCTCCCACCTTAAAAAACAGCCTGCTATAAAATTGGTTTGAAAACCTTCATAAAAGAAGCAGGAACAATCAAGGAAGAGAAGCACTTTGTAAATGTTGGTTAGTGTAAAAAATAAGGTATTAATGTGGACTCTAACATGAGCTCAGATTTCTGCTTGCCAGGACTGTTTTAAAATCCTTTAGGTGTTTTTGCAATTTTTTTTCTTGGCTTTTGAGACTGTCTCACTATGTGGTTCAGACTGGCCTTGATATCAGTATGTAGCCCAAGCTGACTTCAAACTTCATGGTGATCTTTCTGCATTAGGCTCCCGAGTACTGGGATTATAGGCATGTGCCACCATTCCCTGCTGTAAGTTTATTCTATTAACCCACGTTGAGCATCTTGCAGACCTTTTGACTTGTCATTATGGTGACTATCTAACTAAACATTCTAGCCCTTAACAAACCCTAAGAGCTCAGATTTGTGTTGGACACAGATTTGTGAATGAATATATATAAATTAAACCTATTAATTGGAACTACGCCAGGAGATGAATCTAAAATCCCCTTTTGTCAAAATCTGTGTGTGTGAGAGAGACATAGAGAGACAATGAAATGAATATGTTTAGAGCCTACTTTTACCCATTCATTTGCTTAGCTACATCATTTATTTTGTACTATTTCATTTGGTAGCACCCTAATCAAGAAGAATATCCAGTGCATGACGAAGTCAGTGACTGAAATAGCTTGTTGTCAGGAGTCCCTCAATGTGTGCAGCATACCTAAGACTGTTTGGACCCAAAAGTGTAACACAACAAAGAATGAATCACCTGACAACCATTTTGTGTTATTGCTCTCAGCTTTTTGTGTTTTTACAGAATAGTATGTTTTGTATTCACCAGTGTCTGTCTGCTTAGAATAAATAGAGAAGAGCTTGTCAATTCTCTGCTCCACATCATCATATTTAACCAAACCATTGGTGCTAGTTAGTTGTTCAGCTCCAGTTCAAAGAATCTTTGTGTAATTACTTGGTCGAATTGTAAATTTTAGTAGTTATTAATTTTCTCATGATTTATTTTTGTTTAACAAATTCTCTAAATTTTGTAGCATTTTCACATATACACCTTCTAAACAGTCAATTGAAATAGTTGTGGTAAGCGAAATACTATGTTTTGCTATTAATTTGAATAAAATATTGTCCTTGCAGAAGATATATGCTTTTGTTTAACTTGTGCCAGGCAAGGTGGTTATCCTTTATGCTTTTTTTAATTATAGAAAATTCAAACATATACGTATTAGTATAATACATGTATAGAACACCAAGCTTCAACAAATATCAATCCATGGTCATTTTAAACAATGTTTGAATGTATAAAATTGGAAAATATGTTAAATTTAAGAACTTTGTAGAATTTAGAGGTGCTTTAGGAAGTCATGGAGATAGGAATAAGAAAACTCATAATGGAAATATATATTAGTATAGAGCCCCTTTTTAATGCTTTCCTTACATAATTCTCACAAACTCAGTTTTCTGAGAAGCATTTTATTACAATTTTTTATACAAGAAAATAATCTGAAGCACAGAGAGGTAAAGTAACAGGTCTGGTTTATCCAGCTTGTGTATGGCAGAGTTCACATTTGATCTCAGGAAGACTGGATCCAAAAATTTATGCTCTTTATCACAACAAGGCAAATAAGAGAAAATAAATGTGATATTCAATTGAAAGTCAATAATAAATTCAAACTATATTTAATGAAAATATAATGTAAGTCAGTAGAGAAATAATAATCTAATAAAAATTTGATTAACACATTTTTAGGGGTATTTCTGTTTCACCAAATAAAAAGCATACCTCGAGATGGATAGAAAATTTAAATAAGATGCAGTCTGTATTTTATCATACTGTATCATTGTTCTCCATTAAACTTCTTCCCCTATGAGTAGCAGGAAACTCAACTCAAAAGTGGTTTGAAAAAAGGATTTTATCCTGAGCGTGGTAGCACGTGCCTCTAATCCCAGAGCTCAGGAAGCTGAAACAGGAGGATCCTCGTGAATTCGAGGGCAGTTTGGACTACATAGTGAGTTTAAGGCCAGCCTGAACTACAAAGCCAGATCCTATCTCAGACAAACAAAAGAATATAAAAGAATTTTGTTTTTTCCTATAATACCCTAGTGAGATGCTTCTAGAGTTGAGAAATTGCAAGTCAGTTATACCATCAAAAGATCCAAGTGCTTTCTATCTTTTTCTTTTACTCTCTCTCTCTCTTTTTTTTTTTTTTTTTTTTTTTTTTTTTGGTGTTTTGAGACAGGGTCTGACTACGCAGTTCAGGCTGACCTTGAACTCACTATGTAGCCCAGGCTGGCCTCGAACTCACGCAGTCCTTCTGCCTCAGCTTCTCAAGTGCTGGGATTACGGGCATGCACCACCATGCCCGGCTTTACCGTCTCTCGTATGTCAGTTTTTCCCTTTAAGTTTACCCCCTAATGGTGGAAAGTTTTTGTTGCTGCTTCAGGTATTATGTCCTTGTGTCCATAATTAATGTGTCAAGGCTTCCTAAGACCATTCCCGCATCCAGAAATTCACTGGGACTCCTGAGTAGTATTCTTGGCTATTAGTTATTACAGCTAAAGGTTATAAAATTCAAAATCTAGAAAGGGAAAAGTACATCAGGCTGCATGTAACAGTGGAGTCATATAGGGCACAATTCATTCCTGAGCAACAAAATTGTAGCAACCCATGTGCTGTATTTATTCTCATCAAAGCCCATGGGAGACTTTACACCTATGGTTTTGGTGGTTAATCATGTAGTACATATCAAAATTTCAGACCTACCAAAACAAAAGTGGGTGTTGAATATGTACCGCATTGTATAAACACTCCTGGTACAGTGAGCCACTCTGTTAACTTAGGATAGAGGAAGATACCCAAAATCAGATTCACAGATGTAAACCTAAGGTTTAACTTGTACAAACCTTTGTGCGTATACCAATGCCAGGCCTGCTATGTTAAGTCCTTTCCGTACTAGTTATAAAACTCTTTCTTAGAGGTAAACTATCCTTAAAACAAATTGCCCTTTGTCTGTATTGGATCACTTGCCCATATCCTAGCTGAAAGGAAGTTGAAAGATCTAATGTCTTATATTTTTAGGTGAAGTTTAGCATCAAGGAAAGGCAAAAAGTGAGGGTTGGTATAGAGAGAGCAGATTGGCTGCTAAGTGGAGAAAACCAGTAGCCTCTGTGAAAACTTTTTTTTTTGTCTTTTTGAGACAGGTTTTTACAATGTAGTTTAGGCTGGCCTTGAGCTCATTTTGTAGCCCAGGCTGGTCTCTGACTCTCAACAATCCTCCTGCCTCAACCTAAAACATCTTTACATTTATCTTGGTAAGGAGTTCACTGCTTCAACTTACCCTGCTGCATTTATTCCATCAATAATTTACTTACCAAATACTTTTTGTGAGAAATGCTTTTGAGTTGACATCTGAAGAATGAATAATAGTTCAAAAGGCAAAGAGGAGAGTTAAAAAGAGAGATTCTGATCAGCAGAAAGTGTAGCATAAAAAGCATGCTGTATTCAAAGGACTAAAAGACTGATACAGCAAGCACAGGAAACATGGGTAAGAGTGGTTTAAAGAACTAGGAGTGAAATATATGGTAGACCCTACAGTATACCACAATAGTATTTTGCCTTTAGGCAATAATGATGGGTCTTTATTAAAGGATTTTAAATAGGGGATATTATGATAAACTTCATATTGAAATTTGTTTAAGATTTTTATTGGGAAATAATGAAAGATAGTAAAGAAAGTTCTAGTGTGGCCTTAAACCACGTTCCTCCGTTTATAACAACTTTAATTACAGCACAGTTATCGAAATGGTAGACCTGACATTGATATAATACTATTAATTAAATGGCACATCTTTTTTAAAACCAGTAGTTACGAATTTAAAAAGATCCCTTTAGCTACAGTATAGATGATGCCTTAGATGATTAGAATAAATGTGAGAAGACCGTGAGAAAGCTATTACATTATGTATTTGGCAGGGAAGATGCTGAAAACTACATTCAGTAGATATTTGGAAGGCAAAATGAACAGGAGTAGGTAATTCATTGGGTGGAATATTGAGAGACAAAAGCCAAGAATGGCTTCTAGGTTTGTGGCTTAAAGAACTTCATAGCCCTTGGTGTTATTTTCTGAGATAAAGATTAGGTTCATGTACATGTGAAAATCGGAAGCTCTCCCTTTGATACTCAGGCAGATTTCTTGTGTTTGAAGATGGATATGGAACTCTAGAACTCAGAAGAGGGCTACATTATCTATAGAATAGATAAACCTTGATATATTTAACAATTCTTTCTTGCTAGACATCAGAACTTTCCTAGAAGCTTTCTGATACAAAAAGTGTTGCAATAGACACAATTGTAGCTAAATCTTTGTGTATCCTAAAGTATTTCCTTGGGATAAATTAGCAGAAGGGAAATTTTTGAGCCAAATAATCTGTATTTTATTTTAATACTAATTTGTTAAGCATTGAAAGTATTTCCCTTTTATATGATTCTCTGTAAATTGTTAGATAATGTGATGTCTCATGAGCAGTTTTTTAAACTAGACGACTTGAGTTTCTGTTGGACTATAATATTTCTGCAAAACATCAGGAGATATCATAAATAATTGTCATGGTTTGGATGTGATTTGTCACCCAAAGCATCAAGTGTTGGAAGCTTGATCCTTCGTTACGACAGTGTTAAGAGTTGATGGGATCCTTCAGAGGTGGGCTTAGCACAAGGTTGTCAGGTCATGGGGCTGCCTCCTCAGTTGGGATTAATCTTGATCTTTGAGATCTCAGTTTGTCTCTAGTTTCTTGTTTTAGCACATGATCATTTCCCTCTTCCATGATGATGGCTTCAACTATGGTGTGACTGAGCCAATATAACCCTCCCTAGCGGCCAAATAAATCAGTAGGGTTCCCTGATTTTAGATTTTCAGTCTCCAAAATTGTGAGTGAAATAAGCGTCTTTATTTTATAAGTACTCAGCCTCAAATATTTCATTATAATAATGGAAAATGGACTAATATGTTTTTAAAAATTTGTACAGCTATGAATGGAATAAGTATGTCTCCAGGCATGAAACGAAGTTCAATAAGCTAAACCAGGGAAGAGTGTGGGAAATAATGATCAAGAGCTGAAAATATTATGCAAGAGAAAAGTGTCTATGTCCTGTTACCTAAGTTACCATCTTAATCTATTCCTCACCAAATTTTATTTTTTAAATTTATTTTATTTTATTTATTTATTTTTTTGTCGGTACCGGGGATCACCTCACCAAACTTTAAATTGAAACTATTAGATGAATTCTTTACATTTTATGATAGTAAGTTTTCTCTGTACAGGATAGTTCAGTACTGAACATTGTGTTTTGATTTTGTTTTATTTTGCCATGCAGATGATGAAAGCCAGGGCCTTGCACGTGCTTGACAAGTGCTCTCTCACTGAGCTATATCCTCAGCCAGCTAATCATTTAGCCTTCTTAGAAGGAAAGCATATTTGAGAAGTTACTCTTAAACAGATTTCTAAAATTTCGTGTTTTCTGCGACTTTTGCATATTTGCCAATGTAAGAACCTTGTTGCACCTGGACATATTGTGGAGACTCTTGCGAAGTCACACATGGTTCCAATTTAGATCCAAGGAGTTACTTGTTCAGCCACACTTATGATCTGTCCCTTTCTTGCCAGAGCAGGACCTGATATCTATGGAATGAAGGACACATTTCTTTTGTGTAGTACATTCTTTGAAATGAATAACTACAATGTAGTAAAAAGAACTTTACAAAACATCTTTTAAATTTTGGATAAATATATAGGAAAATGTATTTATGACTTTGCAGTAAAAAATTAAATAGACCAAGGATCACATCTAACCTAAAAAGCTGATAAAGTTGATACATTACATTTTTAACTTTCTGTTTACTGGGGGCACAGTTAAAGTTTGAAAGTACAACCCCAAAACTGAGAAACTATTTGTAGCACATATAACTGATACAGAATCGTCACTCAGAATCTATAAAGAACTTCTCAAATCACTTTTAAAAAAAGATACTCATTAGAAAAATTGTTTTAATAGGTATTTCTCAAGATGGAAAAAATGAGTGACAAAGAAACATAATAAGATTAGAATTCTGGGTAATAATCAGGAAAGTGCAAAGATATACCATAAAGCTAACATTTTATTCCTGTCAGGTTTATAAAATCACCAGATATGGCAGTTCCGATTTTTTTTTACTAGAAAGTATAACATTGAGACATTTTCCAATATGAGTATAAATGGGTGCCACCACTTTGAAGAACAATATGACAATATCTGTTAAGTTAAAAAACATGTACAACCTATTAAATAGAGCTTTTTATTCCTAGAGAAATTCTCTCATGACAAGTCATAAGACAATCATTGTGAATGTATTTTTTCAAAGCATGTTGTATATCATAGCAAGAAATTGAAAGTAAATTTCCAGGAGGAAGGAAATGAATAAATACATTATGGTGTATTTAAACAGTGGAATATTATTCAGTAGAAGAAAATGAATGGGCTAGAGCGGTACAAATCAATATAGGCAAGCATCATGAACAGTGCTGAGCAAAAAGACAAGAAGGTTATATGAGGTGTGATTTAAAAACTACAGTGAGTTTTTATTTTATTTTTTTTATTTTAAAGATAGTAAAATCCAACAAGACATAACAGATCGAGGTCAATCAAAACAAAGCAGTAAGACTGGTGCAGAACTTCTAAGAAAGATACTATGAAAACATTAGCTACTATAGTATATCTTGTTATTTTCATAATAGTTGACCTTTCCAACAGGTATAGTTAAATCAAACCAAAGCAAAACAAAACAACAACAACAACAACAAAAAAAAAACCACAATAAAAACAGAGTATAAAATAAGGCCAAAAAAATTAATCAGAATAAAGCAAGACAATGAGAACAATATTGGGCCTCGAAGACAAGACAGAAGAGAGTCCCCCATTTTTGCTACATTGCGTACTGTCATCTTCCAAAGAGATGCTCAGGCTGCCAGCCCCAGGCCTACAAAACGAACAAAACAATACTAGCATTTGGTTGTTTTATGTACCTTAGTTGCTATCAATGTAGCCAGACCTCCGAAAGAGCAGGTTGCTTTATGGGAGCGGAGAGGGGGAGAACCTGGTCCTTGATTCTTAACCTGTGGGCCAGTAGGCACACGGGGAGGGGGGGCATGTTTCTCTTCCTGGGGTCCACGCCAGTCGCGCAGGTCCCCGGAAGGCTGTCTTACTTTTGTCCTGGTTGGAGGTGCTCAGGCCTGGCTGGGCGGGCTCCCAAGAAGCCCATTTCTTTCTCCTCCTCTACAGTGAGTTTTTAAATTAAAAAATTTTATTCCAGTAAAAGACATACTGCTATAGTACTCCTCCTTAGAATACAATTATTTCCATCATTCTTGCCACTTTGGGGGGGTTATCTTTTGAGACAAGGTCTCATTATGCAGTTTAGGGTGGCCTTGACCTCACTGTGTAGCCCAGGCTGATCTCAAATTTGCAATCATCTTTCTGCCTCACCCTCCCAAGTGCTGGGATTACAGGCATGTGCCACCATGCCCTCCTTGCCACTTTTGAAGCAGTTCTGAAAGTCTTCTTTCAAGAGTGTCTTTAAGTTGTATTGTGGCAGGCTCAATGTTTTGAATCAGTTCAAAACATTTACCTTTTTCAGTTCAAAACATTTACCTTTCACAGTCATTTTGACTTTAGAGAAGAGGTACAAGTCTCATGGTATGAGATCTGGTGAATAAGGTGGATGAGAATACACCATAATATTTTTAGTTCACAAAGATGTTTGGTCAAGAGGTGATCACAAACTATGATGCATATTTAAACTTAAAAATTTATTATTTTGATAGATACATTGCCACCAATCTTCCTCACAGTACTTTTCCTCTCTTTGTAAACACTTATTCCATCATTCTTGGCAATATGTCTTTTACTGTAATAAATTTATTGTAATTTAAACATTCACTATATTTTTGATCACTCCTTGTGTGAGCTTGCACATGTTCTTGCACACATACAATGGTACAGTTTTTTAAAAGTTTAAAACTAACTTAATTGTATATACTTCCTAGAAATGTGTACTTTATAACTATGTGGAAATGGATGAAAAGGATAAACAGGTATTTAAGATGATTTTAAACTGTTGACATAAAATGGGAAGGTGATCAGGGAAGAGGTACACAATAATAATTTGACTGTGACAATGTTTTACTTCTTTAGATGGTTGGTAAAAGATAAGAATTGATTCTTTTATTTTTTGGCTTTTTATAACTTTTAAATAGTAAGAAAAATGTTGTAAAAAAGTATTATATTGGATTTAGGGTCAGGAGGAGACTCTGGGTTGCCCCTAATCACCAGTATGTCTTTAAGCAAGTAATTTCTCCAGAGATAATTGGGACAGCTTTTATAACTACAAAGATTGAATTTATTTAATGTCATTGTTAGATTGTAACATCCACTTGCCAATGTTCTGTTTTTCTTAATTTCACCAGAATCATTAAAATCAAAGGAAAATTATGCAGAAAACCCACAATGTACCAAGGTAAAAACTTCAGTAATATCAGAAACTCTGCCTTTCATTTAACTAATACCTGACAACGTTTGTTTAAATTTTTCTCTTTTTAATCCCTGAGTATGATGGTACCTTTCAGACAGTTACTAGGTCTACAAATGAAAAGTTCTACAGTATTGAGGACCAACCACTGGTACTTAGAGACTCAAAGAAAAATTCCTAAGTTTTCTAAGGGAAGAGTCAGTATTCACTGTGGAGTCTCTCCCCCAATCAATCAATGTTAAGATTTCTGTGGGTTCTAGACTGGGGGTGTAGTTCAGAGGCAAGGCACCTGCCTGGCAGGCTCAAGGTCCTGAGTTTGATTCCAGATCCCCTCCCCACCCAAGAAAGGATTTCTCTGGGTACTAAAATAATTATACACAGTTGATATAGACACTAAGATTTCTCAGATGTGTCTATACCAACCTTTCTGTGAACATTCTCTGTATTGTGATGTTTCTTGTCTTTTTAGCATTTCAAAAAGATGATTCAATGGATGGAATTTTTTTCAAAACTTGTTTAGAAAAATGGTTCTCATACCATTCATGTTTCCTAACTTCACTGAGTTTCAGTTGCTTTTAATTGCTACTATCCTGATTTATATTAAAGGATGTGATTTACTTTCTATTATGTTTTGGATAAAAAGTAAATAAGATTTCTGGTTGTTTGTATTGTGATATACAACTCAAAGGATCATGGAAGTCTAGAATTGGAAATATGTAGTTTGCTAAGAAGCCTGTGATTGTAAGTTAATCATTATCTCATTTATCTGGGAAATATTGTTACAAGAGAATCCCAACCACTGTTTCTTTTCTCTCCAGGACAAAGCTAAAAGAAATGTCCTTAAACTGCATTGTGAATGTTAGATTACACATAAGAAAGAAATGCTCAATAATAATATTTATTAAATACTTGATCAGAGCACTTGGGAGGCTGAGGTAGGAGGCGCGTTTTGAGTTCGAGGCTGGCTTGGTCTACAACGCAAGCGCAAGGCCGGCCTGAGCTACATAGTGTGACCCTGCCTCAAAAAACCAGGGCTGGGAGTTTGGCTCAGTGGCTTAAGCGCCTGCCCTGTGCTGGTGTGAGGTTGTGTGTTCGATCCCCGGTGCCACCAAAAAAAAAAAAAAAAAAAAAAAAAAAAAAAAAAAAAAAAAAAAAAAAAAAAAAAAAAAAAAAAAAAAAAAAAAAAATCAAAACTTGATCAGTCAGCTAAGGGAGATAGTCAAATTTTTCTCTTGGGAAAAACCTCATGAAATAGATTAGACAATCTTATAGCATGATTGGTTAGCAGGAATGATCTTCATGTAACTAAGTGACCTCTTAGGACAGACTCCTTCTAAAGTCTGAATTAATGTGTATCAAATGGACAAAGAAATCTAAAATATTCTAGAGCCTTTTTACAATATTGTGATAGAACCTTTCTGATTGGTATTGTAGTTGTTTTTTGGAATGCTATCCTAGTAAGTGAAGAAAACCAGGATCACTTAAGTGATATACCTACGGTCATAAATAAGATAGCTCTTTTAGAATTAGAACCTGGGTCCATATTTCTACTCATGGTTGCTAGCTTTTTAATCTCATCACCCCTGTGACCCTGGGCTTTGTGTTTTGGGACTCCTTATAGTTTAGAATTCCTTTAAAAAGAATAAAGATAATTTATGTTCATGTATAAATTCCTTATGATGAATGTGATCAATATATATAACAAATATGTACTAAAAATGATAAAGACAAATATGTACTAAAAATGATAAAGTTAAAAGAAAAGTATAAACATCTTTGTACTGGGGCAAACAAATAAGAATGCCTTGAAAAAAAGAATACATATTAAATATGTTTTCTGCAAGCCAAAAAAAAATGCTTTCCAAAATATCTTTAATTACCCTGAGACATGTTCTAGACCAATTTATGTGTCAAGTTTGGTTCTGTATCAAATAGAGATATAAGAAGGTTAGAAAGAGTTTCAGCAACCTTGAAATTCAGGAACATTTTTTTCTCTGCCTCTGGAGGGTCAGAGTAGCTACATACCTTATCAAAGGTACCATGTCAGGGCTGGGAGTTTGGCTTAATGGCTTAAACGCCTGTCTGGCAGGTGTGGAGTTGTAAGTTCGATCCCCAGTGCCGCAAAAAAAAAAAAAAAAAAAAAAAAAACAAAGGTACCATGTCTAATTTTGCTAACTACCGAAACTATAGTGCTTAAGAAGGAGTTGCTCAGGCCTGAGCTACGTGGTGCGACCCTGCCTTAAAAAACTAGGGCTGGGAGTTTGGCTCAGTGGCTGAAACATCTGCCTGGCAGGTATGAGGTTGTGAATTCGATCTCCAGTGCCCAAAAAAAAAAAGAAGAACAAGAAGGAGTCGCTCAGGTATCAATTAAATGAATGAATGGAAAATCAAAAAAACCCTTCATTTTACTATTAGTCAATTATATAGTTGCCTTTATAAGGAATTTTATCCTCTCTTTTCTTTCTGAAAAGACCTTGCCAGCATAAATATTTTAAATTTATTTTTAAACTTTTATATCTTCTTAAGCAGCTATGGTCCCTGTTTGTAGTCTAACTCAGAGAAGGCTGATCAGGACATGCTGTATGTTTAAAAGGACCCCAAACCATACCAACAAGTAATAAATTATTTACTTGTAAGAGTTTGACTGTTATATAATACACAGCAATATAGGAAGATTCATTATGCAAAGATTTGAGTTTTGAGATAAACAAACTGAGGTTTAGGTCACAACATATCCACCATTTATTTTGCTGGGGCCTTTTTTTTCCCCTCTTAAAAAAATCTTCCAAATACCCTATGTTATAGTATTATCGTCAATATAGATACAGACAACCAGGCTTGGAGAAGTTAAATAATTACCAATTGCCATATTTAAATAAGGCAGAATTTCAGAGCAGATTCCCTGTGTTCATAACCTGGGAATTTTTCCTAGTTTATCATCCTATCTTTTTGTATATAGTAGAAGGAACACTGGATAAATATTCAACATACGTGGAGTTTCCACTCTGCTCTGTCTTGGAAAAGTTACCTAATCACTATATGCTTCAGTTTTTCTTTTTTATATAATAGAAAGGGATCATGTATTATTTATGTTAGGATATACCCATGGTGACACTATTTCCTAAATGAGTACATTTAACTCATTCTAAGAATAGGAGAGGTTATGTAATACTAGGATTATCAACATATCTTGGACTGTTGTATTTAGTTGGTAGTACATATTTATTCATCCAACAAATATTTGTTGAGTCCTTAAAGTATACAAGGCATTGTATTATGTGCTGACCATAGAGTGGTGTGGAAGCAAAGAATACACTGAACACCACCTTACAATAATTTATTGGGAGAGGAAAAATCAACAGTGAATGTAATCAGTACAAATAAATATCAGAAATCACCACAGTGTTACATGTTACAAAGAGGAATATGGTCTATGAGACCTTGTGATATGAAGGCCTGACTCAGTTATGACCTTGAAGGACGCTTTATATTTAGACAGGAATCTGAAGGAGTAATCTAGACAGAGAAGGGATAGCAAAGAGCTCTGAGCAGAGGGAATATCCTGTGTGTAGTCCTTAAGTAGGAAGGAGCATATAACTGGAACACAGAGAGGAAGAGGTAGAGAGTGTTGCAAGGCGAGGCCTAAGGGGAAGGTAGAAACTATATTAGGTCAGAACTCATAGGCTGTGTTAAGGACACTGTTAAATTACGGTTAAGTCGAGTTTGGTTTAGTCTTAATGAAAACTAAATGACTTAATTTTATATTGTATGCATATGTTTACCAAGTGATTTTATATGGTTTTATGCCATCTACACCTCAACCAATTAAAAGTAAACATAGTTGGAAATGTGAGTGAGTAATGAATGACATACAGGTATGAATGGAAACAAGGAAAAAATTATATATATATATATATATATATATATATATATATGGAGAGAGAGAGAGAGAGAATTAAAAATCTCTGATACATAGTATCCTAAAAGAATTTAATCTATTAAGTAGGGAAAATTTTAAATGTAACATGCCTTTTTGAGTAGCTATTGTAGGGTATACTGCTAAGAAAAGAAAAATAATGCCATATATGAGTAAAGGCTAAAGTAAATAGGACAGATTAATGCTGATAGAAGTGACAAAAGAAAAGTGCTATGTGTTAGTGTAGTCTGGGATAATATTTTCAAGATTTATTAGAGTTCAATTTTTCCCTTACTACTGGGTGAAATATGGATTACAGGACAACACACTAGAAACCTCTACTGTGTCCCAAAAACATTGATTATTTAATTTCAAATTTTGGTGAATAGAAAGGAAGAATTTGATTTCTTAGCCTTTTTCCTAAATTATCACAATTCTTTCAAGAGTAGCCTAAAAAGTAAATTGAAGAATTATTTCCTATTCCAGATTGTGTGTGTGTCTAATCAACCACCACTTCTAGTGCTATAAACTTGCAAAACAAAATTTGAACATACGCAATCCCAATATCTAACATCCTAAAGTTTTTGAATGCCATCATCATCGCCACAAGAGGAAAATTCCACACCTAACTTCATATTACAGGTCATGCTTAGAATACAAGCACCTTAAAAATAGTGTATGAAATTACTTCCAAACTGTCCATATAAGATGTATATGAAACATGAATTAATTTCACAAAAATGTATTTTGCCCCACCTCCAAAATATCTCATGTAGATTCGGATTACCCCTCCAAAATATCTCATTACATATAAGCAAATATTCCAAAATTGTGACAAAATCTAAAAACACTTCTAGTCTCAAGTGTTTTAGATGATTGTGGAATCATTACCACATTGGACACTGTCATAAATGAGAAAACAGGCCCCTGTCATACATTGGGTCAAAACTGTTAGTGCCTGCCCATTTTATCACTAAAAGGGCACATTGAGAGAGATTGTTAAGAGAGAAATAAGGGTAGGAAAAGACTTGATTTTTTCCGTATAAAGCATGTGAACTTTGCAATCAGAACCCCTGGCTTTCTTGTCTATACTTCTAGGGACCTTGAATGATTCACTTAGTATCTAATACTTCCTTAAGTATAAAATAGGCCTGAGGAAAAAAAAATAAGTCCTTTACAAATGACATGAGGAGTAAATGAGATTGGGAATAAAAGTGTTTTATAGTAACAAGGCTTTGTAAATTATGAAACTTAATGCAGACACACATTGCTAACTTGACAGAATATACCAAATCAAAATGTATAGCCAATGATGTCAACTGTGTTCACTTTAGAAATGTATTTTGGCTTTGTTAAAAAAGTTATGCTTATTTTGTTAACCTTATTTTTGTTTGTATATTCACTGTACTTATATTGTATGTTTAGTGTATATTATTTGTTACAGGGAAAGGATACAAAGTACAGTCAGTAAGAGGAAGTATCTCAATGGGGGAGAGTTTTCTAAACATAAAACTTCTGTTGGCTTCAGGACTCATTGCCCTCTAGCATTCTGATTACAAAGACATTATTGTGTTTTTGTCCATGTTGCTAAACTCAGTCTCAAACTGCATGATTTGAAACCCTCACCATAAGTCATATTTTTGACTTTTCTGGTATGGCTGGCCAGCCTCTATGCTAAGACTCTCACATATGTAATAGTTTCAGCATGCTCTTGGAAAAAGTCTAATATGGTTAATATCGTGCTATCAAATACTGTTAATAAGCCTGTTGAGGTATCCTATGACTAGCCAGGTAAGGTGTGTTTTATCCTTTTCAAAGTGAAGGCAAACAGGCGGGGATGTAGCTTAGTGGCATAGAGCCTGCCTGGCAAATGTGACGTCGTGAGTTTGATTCCAGTTACCAAAAAAAAAAAAAAAAAAAGTAAAGGCAAACTAGACAGGCTACTTAGATAGACATGAAATGTTAACCAAGTCTTTAAAAGCAAATTATTTTTCAACTGTTGTACAGATGTAGTCAGTAACTTTAATATTATTTAATATTGGCTATGGGGGCTTTACTTAGGTGTATCATTTCATTAAGTTTGTGGTACTCCACTATTAAGTGCCATTCATTTCTATCAGGTTTGAGCACTGGCAAAATGAGTCTTTTGAAGGAGACGCTAGCAAGAATAATGGCCCCTTCCTTCAATGGGTCTTATCTGATGAATCTTAATTCTTGTACACCTTTTTAAAATTCATTTTGTGTGTTATAAATAATTTTAATGGAATGGGGCAGATCCATGGAGTACCATTTATCAAGCTTATTGTAAGTGCAAAATATTTAATATAGCTTCAGTTTATTGCTCTTTGGATCAGAGCATCCATGCTCATTTTGGGATATTTTACTAGGATAAAGAGGAATTTAGGCAAGATAACTGCAGTTGTTAAGAGAAGGTATACCTATGATTTAATTGTATTTCAGGTGACTCCTTAAAGAGTATGGTGGGGGGTATCTTGTTTAAATTTAATGACATTCCCAGGTATAATTGCACTTGGAGCCTTGGTACTATCAATTAAGGCCATGAAGATTTGTCAATTTGTGCATCTCAGTAGAGGTTAAATTAATTTAGAATCTATGTTGTAGAAGCATCAACACAAATAAACATCTTTTACCTTTACCACATTAATTGTTTTATAAAATTTGGACTTCTAATTGGGATGAAATCACAGATTTCTGCTTTAGTTTTTGTTTCTTCATTCCATATCAAGGTTTCTTTCATTTTTGTGATTTGTGGTATACTTTAGAGGAAGAGAGTTCTGTGTACTCTGCTTATATGTATAAGTTTCTTCTGCCATAGAGTCCCAGTTCAGTATGATCAGAGTTAAAGGCCTCATTATGTTGATTGGTATTTATTGAGTTTGAGGTCCCCTGGCTTAACTCAGGTTTGATTTAACTGCTTGGCATGTTGAGAAGCCACACCACTCATTTGAGACTGTAGTATTTGTTGGTCTTTTTTACAGTTGTCTAGGAAAAAATAATGGTTTCATTTGGTCTTTTAAGAAGGATGGAAGATTTAGGATCCATTTATATGAGGTCTATGCCCCTGGCTCTTATGGTTGTCTTCTGTGACCCTGAGGATCCAGGTGATTTTTTGTGTGTATGGCTTAAGCAGGAACAAAGGCGGATGTGGACTTCAGTGTACTACATCATGATTATTCTTCGCATGACCAACCACCCAATAGGCTCATATATTGTACAGCATGTACCCTTTCCCTTGAGCACTCTACTGAATGGGAACAAATGCCTCAATAAGACATAGAAGCAATATTCATGGAGTAAAAGTAATTTCCCTGTGCCTGCCATCATAATGCCTTAATATTAGAATCAAGAGTCATGCTGTATTCTGGAGCAGTCATAACTGCCTGAGATGGTATGTGCAATGTAGGAGCTGTGTACATGAAGGCTCCAATCTCATATTCCTGTTTCTAAATATCAGTCATCAATACTTCTCAATCAAATACATGAAATCTATTGTAGAAACTTAGTAGAAATTAGCAAATACAAAAGAAGACAGCACAACTTAGTGCTAGCTCACCAGCAGGCAGCAGCACAGTTCAAAGTACATTTTGGCTTGCAGACAGCAGCCAGTCAGTAAGTCTGAAGGAAGAGAAAAAATGCCCATAGGTAATGATGGTTTTTACCTTTAAATTCTACTCACGGTGCCAGTGAGGATCGATTCCCCTACCCAAAATATAGTTTAGATATTAAGATTAGTAATGTAACGCGTGCAATGAAAAGTTAAAAATTTATTACTGACATAATGAGATTTTGAGGGTGAGCAGGGGTGACTCGTATTTTGGTTTATATGTTGATGTCATCCTCAAGCCTCATGTGCTTATAGGTGAGACTCTTGGGAGATGACTAGGTCATGTGTGTGTGATACTGGATCATGGGTGTGTGATACTGGATTAGTGCACTGATTGGTTGGTTGGTTTATTTATTTATTTATTTATTTATTTATTTATGGTACTAGGAATCAAAGTCAGGACCTTGCACTTGCCAGGCAGGTGCTTATGCATCCGAGCTTTACCCCTGGCCCCACTGATTGGTTTATAGCTGGGTGCGATGCTAGGAGGTGAAGCCTGTTGGAAAGAGGTGGGTCACTGTGGGCATGGACTTGAGAGATTAGATAGATAGATAGATAGATAGATAGATAGATCCCTCCTACCTTGTGCACACTGCTTCATGCCTGTCATGCTATGAACTGTTTCTCCTCGGCGATGCCCCTCTGTCAGGCCACCCTGCATTGGAGCCATCTAACTATGAACTGAAACATCTACAAACTGTGAGCTAACACAAACCTTTCCTCCTTTAACTTGTGGGTATTGCGTATTTTGTCCCAGCAATGAGAAAGTAACTAAGAAAGCTTCCAAACCTGTTTGAAATGACTTAAGCAAAAGGAGGGATGAGTAACTTTTGTTATTTTTGTGTTAAGGTAGTGAGGCCAAGGTAATGTCTCCTATGCTGGCTGTGGCTTGCATGTTTTGAACTTGAAGTGTGCCCAGGCCTTTTTATCAGCTTGTCCTGATGTGGGACAAAAATCGTAAGGAGATAGAAGAGTTTGGCTTGATAGCTATCATCAGTTATATATCAAATATTGTACTCATTACTATAATTCTCATCTCTAAAAATGAATTGCGTTTCCACCAGTTGGAGGCAAAGTAGAAATTGACTAGCTAAACAAGAAGACTAGAAAAAAAATATTCATTTTCTTTTTTTAAAAAAAGCACTAGACTTTTGTAAAGTATCAATATAAATAACATTGGATTTCTTCTTATCAGCTTTCTTTTTGTATTACATTGAAAATGAAGATGTAGCAGTGATATCCATTTCCTTTTCACTATGTAATTCTATTTTTAGGATCTTTGATGTTATGTTTCATTTTGAAAATATATCATTTTATTTCTAAAGATTTCTTATCTATCCTGAAATAAAACTAAATAGTGCCTCACAGAAGCAGAAACCTCTGGTCTGCATCAATGGAGTTATATTCTATACCAGAAATTATTTGTACTTTCTTTGGAAAACCATTTTCTCTGCGTATCAGTTCCTTCATCTGTGTGTGTATTCATCCAACAGAAATTTTTTTTTTTTCAACAGAAATTTTTTAAATGTTTCTTGTGTGAGACAGAAAGATTTAACAAGGTGGTGAGATGTCTTAAAGAAAGATTTTTGAAATTATTATGTGACTTGAGCTATATTCGGTATATTTCTAATTAAGATTCATTTTTAGTTTCTAATGATTTTATTCTCCAGATTAGGGTACTGTGTGTTCCTCTTACAGTGGCTGAGTGCTACTAAAGCAAATGACACAGCTGTGCATATTGTTAATAGTGTTAAAGGATGGGTTCAAAAGACCTCAATTTCACCCTTGGAGCACCATTAAGTAATCCTTTTATGTATTAATTATTCCCCTCTTCTGTTGACAGTGGCTGCCTTTGTAAACCTTTTTGCTGACTACTTCTTGCATTCTCCTGATCTCACCTCTGCCAGGGACACCTGTGTCTTTCCTTCTGTGTTTCTCTGAGATCAGGTTGTGGTGCATCTTGAACTACCAAGTAGGCTGTGTTGCTTTAACATCTTTGCATCTTTGAATATACTATTTCTTGGACCAAATTTTATAACTCCCCCAAACAAACTTAATTCATTTCTATTTTCCTGAAGACTCATCTCACATCACATATTTCAGCTTTAGGAGGCCTTTGGCAGCCCAGGCAAAGCTAGCCATTCTGTCTTTGCACCAACACTAAGCAGTGTTCTCTGCTACTGTAGAACATAGTGTACTATATTACAGATTTTTTTTCATAATTATCTCCTCCAATAAACTGTGAAGCTCTAAAGAGCAAAGTCTATTTAATGCACTTTTGAATCCCCAGGAACTAGTATAGAACTGCCACAAGCATAAATATTTATTGTATGAGGAAAGGGAAGGAAGCAAAATAAATATTATAAGGATATAGCCTATTTGAGAACACAAACCCTTCTTTAGTATTTTAAATCTTTTAAACTAAATTTTAATGCACTAACCCTGTTTCCTTTTTCCCTCAACCTTTAGGAAAATTCTTTTCATTTAATAGATAGATGCTGAAAATTTTAGAGAACTTCAAAAAAGACAGCTGTCTGACAGCTGTACACCATCTGTGCTTTCAGGCCTGGGTAAAAACATCTGGTTACTTGAGAATAGAAGCTCTGTACTAAAGAAGTTTCCCAGGCTGATAGTTATTAGTGAGTGGGAAAGAAAGGACACAAACTCAACAGTCCAAGCATGTTGATTGGTAAACCTCAGAGTGACTGAGTGACTTGTTTGTGGCAGCAGAACAAGGAAGTTGTTTCTTACAGGTTAACAGGATTTTTAATTTCTAAAAATTTTTTTTTATTATTTATTTATTTTTTTGTGACACTGGAAATCCAACTCACAGTCTTGTGCCTGCCAGACAGGCGCTTAAGCCACTGAGCCAAACTGCCAGCCCTGATTTTTTGAGGCAGGGTCGCACTATGTAGCTCAGGCAGGCCTTGCGCTCGCGTTGTAGCCCAAGCTGGTCTGGAACTCACAATGCTCCACCTACCTCAGCCTCCCCAGTGCTGGGATTAAAGAAGTGCGCCACCATGCCTGGCAACAGGATTTTTTTAAATAGGGTTCTTTCAGCGGGCTTTTTTTTTTTTTAGTGGTGGTGGTTTTTTAAAGACAGGGTCTCACTTTGCAGTCCAGCCTGGATTTGAATTCACTAAGTAGCCCACGTTTTCTATGAACTCACAGCAATTCTCCTCTTTCAGCCTCCCAAGTGCTGAGATTACAGGCTTGTACCAGCGGCCCAACTCAGCAGGCTTTTAAGGGAGTGAGTCTAAGAAACAACAGGCTTTGTGGATTACTGATGTATTCTCCAAGAAGTGCTCCTAACGTGCTGATCTGTCCTCTGGAGACTGCTCCTGACCTTAAATACTTAATAGTTTAACCCTAGTGCCACTTGCACAGCAAGTTTATATACTATCCTGAGCATCGCTCAGGCAGGTGCCATTTCAACCAGTTGATTCTTGTATTGAATAGACTTGATAAAGCTGGTG
>RJWM01009178.1:48752-69348 GCA_004363535.1 Dasyprocta punctata
GCTGAGGTAGGTGGAGCGTTGTGAGTTCGAGGCCAGCTTGGGCTACAACGCGAGCGCAAGGCCGGCCTGAGCTACATAGTGCGACCCTGCCTCAAAAAACCAGGGCTGGGGAGTTTGGCTCAGTGGCTTAAGCGCCTGCCCTGGCAAGCGCAAGGTTGTGAGTTCAATCTCCGGTGCCGCAAAAAAAAAAAAAAAAAAAGCTGGTGTTTTTATATTTCATGTTATCTTACAAAAATTAACAAAAATATGCAGTTTTTGTCATCCTGTATTTAAATACTTGAACACGTACGTGCTTAAGTAAAATGGAACCAAAATTTCTCTAAGTTACAGGAGTAGACTCATTCCAATTAGCATTGTCCCTGTCAGAGCTCTATCATTCCTGGCTTGAAAGGACATAGGAAAAGGGATAATTGTTCTTTTCTTGGCCACTTCCTGCAGGGGAGGGAAAGGCAAAAGGTTTTCTTTTATTTTTGTTTTTGATGTTGTGGAATAGGAAGGCTGTTTGGAGGTGTTCTTGAGTAGTTGCCTGGGAGATGGCCATTATTCGTTCCTGAAAAAAAATCTTTAGAGTAATTATACATAGAAGAAAAAGGAGGAAAAGAGTAATAAGCATTAGGGGGTAAAGACGGGTAGGAGCTACCTAAGTGGAAGGGGAAACATCACTGAAGAGACTTCAAGGAGTTCAAAAGCTGGTTCACAAAGCCTTCTCTGACCAGATCGGATTTGTTGGTGTAAAAGCAGCATTGTTCTTGCAGTAGAGCTCACATGCCACCCTGTGAAGCTGTCAGAACATTAACGCCACCTCGGTTTTGGAGGACGCCTGAGGACAGGGAATCTACTTGATCTTGCAAATGTCCCAGTTGGTCAGAGACTTATTTAAGTCCCTGGGTGCTTTCTTCTGACACCCTGGTGAACTCTGAAAGAGAGACTCCAAGGGCCCTGATCCATGTTCCAGTTCCTGTGATTAATCCCAGGGTGGCCATTAAGGGGACCAGCTGTGTGATGCATTGTGCCCTGACATGGCTTATAGGAGAGTGTCTTTCATGGGATCCTATCTCCTGTCTTGGCAATATTCAGATGTGATAGCATTTGGACTACCCTGGAAAGAAGCATAGCCAGGTACTTGCAAAAGCTTTCCTGTCTCAGTTACTTCCCAGGAAGGATATGAGGATTGGCTATCATGGTAGCCTTCAATGATGGCATACCCTGCCTGAGAGAAGGCATGGTCTTTGAAGTGTTTCCAGAAATAAACCTATCGAGAAACCTGGAATATGTTCTGAGGTTATAGTAGCAGATGAGAGTAAAATTAAGGAACTCAGTACACTCATTTTGGGGGAGTCACTACTTGGAGGAGGTTAGCAGGGTTTAGGTCACCTGAGCTGCAGAAGGTAACTGATTAAGAGCTGAGAGTATAGGATTTTGTCTTAGTATGAAGAGTGAAAGGTTGAAGCACTGTGGCTGAGAAGGTTGGAGAATTTTTGTGAAGAGTGCACATGTAGGGGGTCATGGAGAGTAATTTTTTGGGCCTGAGGGTCCAGGTGTTTGCATAAATCGGCAAAAGGCTGGAATAGTCTCCAGCTGTCTATTCAAATAGCCCTAATGCTTGTTCCTTATTGCAGGTTAGAAATAAAAAGAAAGGTTTGTTAGTATTGGGCACAGTCAAAACAGGAGACTGAAGCAATGCCCTCTTGAGAACCCAAAAGGAAATGGGAACTAAATGTATTTCTTGCACTTTTTCTCAGGTATGTCCATGGGAAACTTCATAGAGGAGTTTTGCAATGAGTGAGCAGTTTGGGATCCAAAGTCTAAAGTACCTAAGGAACTCCAAGAAGAAAAAGAGATCTCTTTTTGTGTTGGGGACAGGAAGATTGTCAATAAATTTTTTCAGAAGAGGGATATGCAGCCAGTAGTAGGGGTGAGGCAAAGGCTGAGGAAAGTGAATTCTTGTCGTACCAGCTGGCCTGTGTTTTATGAGACATGGTATCCTTTTTCCTCCAAGAATCTAAGAAGGGAGATGGTATAGCATATGGTCATTTTTGAGGGGCTCAAAAACAAAAAGTTCATTGAAATATTGGAGCATGTGACTAGGGGCAAGGTCCATTAAGCAGAGATCCTTTTTTAATGCTTGGCCCCCAAAAATTGGGGTTTTTCCAAAATCCCTGGGAAAGAGCTATTCATGTGGGTTGTTGGGTGAACAGAGGTATGGGGTCTTTTCATGTAAAGGTAAAAAGTTGCTGAGAATCAGGACTGAGGGGAATAGTAAATAAGGCATCTTTGAGGTCTAAAATAGTGAAGCATTGAGTATTGGGGGATATGGGAGAGGTGGGTGTCAGAATTGTGGACCACGGTGTGAGTGGGAACAACAGATTATTTTGTGTTTCAAAGATGTTGGGCTAATCAGAAGAATCCATCAGGTTTCTCTACAGGAAGTATGGGAATGTTGTGGGGGGAGTGGGTAGCGATGAATATTTTGGCTTTAAGAAGGTGGTTGATAATGGGCTGTAAGTCAAAATGATTGTTGGGGATTAGGGGGTATTGCTTGACTGTGACAGTTGGAGTTGGAGCCCTCAGTGCTATTTTGAGGAGTTGATGGTACAAGGCTGTGGAAGGTGTTTTTGTGTCCCAAACAATAGGATCAACTTGTGACTTGTTGAGTTGGATTGCCTAAGAGGAGAGGGTCTCATTAAGGGTAGGACTGATAAGAAAAGAAAGGGCTCAGAAGGAAGTGAGGGAATATGTAGATGCCCCCATTAGGTGGAGAATATCTTTTCCCAAAAGGGGTGTGGAGCAGTTATGTGGTCTAAAGAACAGTTTGAGGGGTGGAGTCTTGACTGGTGTTTCTTCATTTCATCGACCTAGATACTGGAGGGGGCTAAGGGTCCTAAATGTCCATTACAAAGAGAGCCTGGCTCCCATTTCAACCAGAATGGAAATCGTTTTTCCAGCCACCACCATTGTTACCATGGATCAGTTGCTGTCATGAGGGTGGGGGCCTTGGGATGTCTTCATCAGATGTGTCTGGTCTCCTGGAGGGAGGAAAACTGAGGGGAGGGGCTGACTTTCTCAGAGGATAATCCATTTTCCAGTGACTCTGCTCTCTGAAGTTAGGATATGGTTGTGTAAGAGGCATGGGATTAGGGCAAACTTTCGTCCAGTGGCTCGGATTTCCACAGGTGATACAGTTTTTATGCGGGTGTGAGCTGGAACCTTTGGCAGGTTTTTCAACGGGGAGCGCTGAACTAGGCAGGCCAGGATTTGATATTTGGCCTTAGTCTTTTTTTCTTTTAGAGTTCTCTATTCCTTATCTTGGTAAACAAAAACTTTCAAGGCAAGATTTACAAGCTCCTGTGGTGTTTTAGGTCCATTTTCTAATTTTTGTAACATTTTGAAAATGGGTAAGACTGGAAGATGAAATGGATAACAGTTATATAGAATTAGACCTTCAAGAAACTTAGGGTGAATGTTTGTATATTTAATCATGACCTCTAACAGATAATTCATAAATAGGGCTGAATTTTCAATTGCCCCCTGGGTGATTTCTATGAGGCACTGTAGTTGACCTGTTTATTTTTGTTTTTTTCCATTCCTTCCAGGAGGCAAGTGATCATGACTTGTTCTATGTATGTATGTATTTATTTGTTTATTTATATTTATTCATTTAATTTTTTGTGGTACAAGGGATCAAACTCACAGCCTCGTGCCTGCCAGGCAGGAGCTTAAGCCACTGAGCTGATCTCCCGGCCCTAACACTGTGGGAATCTTTTTTTTTTTTTTTTTTTTTTTTTTTTTTTGCGGCACAGGGGATTGAACTCACAGCCTTGCACCTGCCAGACAGGTACTTAAGTCACTGAGCCAAACTTCTGGCCCTCATGACTTATTCTAACAGGACTGTCAAGTTGATGTGTACTCTGGAAGTTTTGGAGATTAGCCCTGGGGACTGCTGGAGCTGCCTCAGTGTGTGCATCAGGGTGTTGACAGTAGAATTCGTAGGTGTGGCTTACCACAGCACACCAAATACACTCCCTTTCTTCATCAATCAGGGTGGACAAGAGGATAAGGTACATATTCCCTAAAATGAGATCATACATTTGAATGAGTAGGAGAAATTGTTTTCTGCATTCATCAGGATTTTGTGAGAAGGACCCCATTCTTTGCTGGAAATGTTCTAGGTCAGTAATTGAGGAAGAAATGTGAACAGGTAAAGGTTCCTTAATGCCTCTTACCTCACTGAGGGGTAGGATGGGATGAGAAGTAGTCTGGGGAGATATTAGGTGAGTGTGTCTGGGGAGAAAAGGGTGAGTTTGCAGAGGGCCCTGGACCAGAGGAGTTGTGTGGGGATACTGTTGGATGTTGGGGAAGACGGGGAGTGTTCAGAAGAGTGAGGGGTTGCTGATTAGGAAGGTCATGGGTCTGCTTGAGCTTGTTGAAGTAAGATGGATGTTGTCAACTGGATTGAATTCATCAGTAGATATTAGAGGGAACAAAGGCATGATGGATCAGATGTGTGGGGAGGAGATTTTTATTTAGAGAAGAATTTGGAGGTAGGAGAGAGAAGAAAAGAAGTTTGCTCATGGAGTATAAAAAAGGCTTGGATACAGGCAACCCCTGACCATTTGTTATTTACCTGAAGAAAGTTAGCAAGTCTTAGAATTTGGAAATTGAAAGTATACTC
The DNA here is from genome assembly GCA_004363535.1 of Dasyprocta punctata. NCBI lineage: Eukaryota > Metazoa > Chordata > Mammalia > Rodentia > Dasyproctidae > Dasyprocta > Dasyprocta punctata. The sequence continues at coordinate 53,425 of RJWM01009178.1, forward strand.
ATCTGGCCAGTGTGACCCATTTTCAAGTCTGTGCTGGGGCCACATGAAAGTGCAGTAACAGATCAGTTTTTGGATTTAATATCTTCTTTCAATCCTAATTTGGAAAGATTATGCAGGAAACAGCTGAGGGAGGTATCTCTTGATGTTTATGAAGTAGAATTGCCAATTACCAGAGGGTAAGAAAGTGGCTGAGTTCAGGAAACAGGTCACTTGGACATCTCCCTGTGATCAACCTCGCAACTGGAATCATAAGCTCTAGGAGGTAGACAAAATGGTCTTGCATGCTGAAGGGGTTTGTCCCCACAGTGAGAGTGCAGGGCATCCACCCTCCTTTTGTGGTATTCTCAGAGAATGGGGAGAAAAGAAAAAGGACTAGAAAGGAAAAGGGGAATGGGAGATCAGCTTTCTCTGGGAGTTGAAAAAGTCAATTGTCCTGGAATCTTACCCTCCCAGGAGTGGCAGTAGATTATCAGCCTGTGGTAGATGTCTGGTTTGAGGTGTGGCGGGTTTGTTCCTGGAGTAGAGTTTGTGAAAAGTGGTGGTTTGGGGGAAAGGAAGGGAGTGTTGGTTACTCAGTCATTCGGGAGGTTGAGGCTCAAAAGTTGCCTCCAGGGGTTTTGAGGGCTCTCAGAAGTAAGCATACCTTGGTAAGAGCCTTGGTGTCCTGCTGCAGAGGGCTTTTGAGTCTTTGGGAAGGAGGGTAAATGGGACAAGAAACAAGAGGCTCTCAGAATCTAGCAGTAGGTACAGGATGAGCTGCTGCTGCCCATTGCTTACTCGTTTGCAAAAGAGTCCCTGCTCTCGTCTCCTGCTCCTAAATTTCAGCATCAGTTGAGCAGGAAATTAGGCTTGCGAACTCACCAGTCCAAGCTGGTTTACTGCTCAACCTGAGAGGGACCTCTTGGTGTAAGTAGAACAGAAAAGATGTCTCTGAAAAGCTAAGAGGCTTTAAAAAAAATAATGTGGTGTGTGGTTTTTTTTTTTTGTTATTTTTTTTTTTTTTTTGTACCAGGAATCAAACTCAGGACCTTGCACTTGCCAGGCAGATGATTCCACTGAGCTATATTCCTGGCCTTAAAATAATGTCGTTTTGGCAGGTCTTTGAGGGGATAGGTCAGAGATATGGCACCTTCGTGACTTGCCGAAGTGTTGTCTGGGAATTGCTTGTAACTTGTTGATGTATCCTCTGGGAATGCATGTGTTTTCCAGGTAATAATCTTAGCCTGCTGACATGTCCTCTGTGGGCTGCTCATGACCTTAAGTAAAATCAAACTTATGTCTGTCTAAGATAGCAGGTGGATTTATTCAAAATGGCCATGTGTCTTTCCACACTCTATCAATATTCCAGAAATGGTACTTGCAGTGTACCTCTTTGGCATAACTTGTCTTGCTTAATCATGAGGTCTGTTTTCTCTTTGCTTCTCTTCTCTTCTCCTTTTTTTTTTTTTTTTTTTTCCCTGTTTGAGACACGATCTACCTCTGTAGTTCAGCCTGGCCTTGAACTCACTATGTAGTCCAGACTGGCATCAAATTTACAGTGATCCTGTTGCATCAGCCTTCCACATAATGGAGTACTGGGATTACAGGTATGCACCATCATGTCTGGCAAATCTAATCAAATAGAAACTTTGCTGCCACTTCGACAGTGGTAACAACAAAAACCCCAAATCAGCATTTTGCTACATTGTCCCCATGAAAATTGTTTCATAATAAAAAATAACGTCAGAAAAAATTGATTAATCCCATTATAAGTAGTATGTATGTGTTTGTGTGTGTGTGTGTGTGTGTGTGTGTACACACATTTATGTGGTTGGGCAACAACCTACACTGCATGTGCAGTTTACTTCTAATGAAATAATCAAATTAAAATTTGAATACCTTTTTCTTTATTTCTTCAGTTTGAAACTACCTCACGGACTGGTATTTCCTTTTACAAAATGGTATAGAATAAATACAGTATAAAATACCTGATGCCATATTTTAAAATACCCGCAGTACTGTTTAGCTGTATTTAACCCATCTTGATCAGCTTCTTCTAACAGATTTTTACAGGCTAATTGTGAAAAATTTCCTATTATCATGAGTATTATTTTTCTCTCTGATATGCAGAATGTATTTGAAATGTTCTTTCTTTAATGCAAGGAGTGATATGAAGAGTATTTAAAGTATATTACAGTAAAAGACACATTGGCATTAATTACTCTCTTCCTTGCTTCAAACGCAATTATCCTATCATTCTCACCACTTTCTGAAGCAGTTTTATAAGTCTTCTTTCTTGCAGTGTGATTGAAAAAAAATACTTCTTTACCTCTCTGTCTTTTAGTTTGTTGCCTTTCTATCTTTTTCCATGATTGATACAGAAAGGCAATGTCTTCACCAGATACCAGGACTTCAATCTTGGATTTAACTTCCAGGACTGTGAGCAATAAATTTTTCTGTATAAAGTGCTCTGTTGGTAGTATTCTTGTCATAGCAACACAAAAATGGAGTATGACAGTATTTGAGTATCATTGCAGACTGGCACAGAATTGGGCAGAAGTTTAAATTTGTTTACATATGAGACAGAGAGAGAGAGAGAGAGGAGAGAGAGAGAGAGAGAGAATGGAAAAAAACATACAGCCTAAAATGTCAGCAAGTCATTAAGAAAATGAGCTAGGAGAGGTGTCATAGCAGTGGGGCCTAGCCCATTTGAAACACATACATTCTTTTGGGTGATCATTTGATTCTTGTCAAAAACTTTTTATTGTGATGAAACATAAAATTCATCAATTTAAGTACTTGAAGTAGATAATACAGTGTTACTAAACACATCCATAATCCGCATTCATCACCACCATTCATCTTGATAATTGTTTGTGTTTTGTCAGCCAAATCAGTTGAACATACTTCGTGAGTATACAGTAACTGTTATTAAAAATTGGGGATGTAACTCTTTACCCTCAAAGTTTTATGGGTATATCCAAAGGTAGTTTGCTTTTAAAGTAATATAGTAAGAAACTGTGATGTGTCTGGAGATACCCTAGTTTGTAGACAATCTAGAACCACTAACTAATGTTTGAAGGACCTGGTCATAGAAAAAAAAAATACTAAGAGGGATTATATAATGCTTGCTTTTGAAAGAGAAGAACTAGAGTCAATGATGAGAATGCAAAAAAGCAAACTTCATATCACCATGAAGAAATTTTTTACCTTGTAAGATGCCACAGAACCGCGTGAGATGCCTTAAATGTTGAAGGTTTGTAGTCCTTGGAGCGTAAGACTATTTTCATCATCAAGTTGCATAAACGTGGGTCTGTCAGATGCACATTTACTCTTTAGAATATTTGTATTGATGAATTATTAATTTTAATTTTATGAGTTTTATTATATGAAACAATATGTAGTTAACAGTAAAAATCACAAAAATAAAGTGTTGAGTTTTTAATATTTATTGAGTGTTTCATTACCATCAAAAATAAATTCCTATAGGAACTACAATGAAAATACTAGTAACACTCTACAAAAAAATAGTCTTTAGTTCAATTATCACATCTAAAGCAATCTGTACACATGATAACAGCATATACCATATACAAGCATTACTTCCACCGAGAGCACATGTCTTTTCTTTCCTGGCCTTTTTGTAAGACATACTTGACATTTCAGTGGTCTTATTGTTTTGTCAGGAGATTATTATATTATACATTGTGTAGGTAACAGGAACATAAAATATCAATAAAATTAATTGTTAAATTCTAAGTATGTTTTGTGCGTTTAGAATAGACATCAACATTTTCACATCAGCTGTGTACTTGCTTACAAAACCTAAAACATGCCATCAGAAATAAATTCCTATATGAACTACAAGGAAAATTCCAATAGACGGCTAACATAAAAACAAGCTTTACTTGAACTGTCACACCCAAGGCAATCTTCACACGTGAAAAATGAATGTTTCTTATGCAAGTATCATTTACACTGTTAGCACTTACGTTTTGTTTTCAAGTATTTTTTTATAGGGCACAGTTGACAGCTTTTTTGTTTTCTTATCGTTGTAGTATGTCTTGCTGATGCTATGCCTGCCTGTTCACCTGTCAGCTCATCAGTGTGCTTCACAGATTTTTTTGTGTAGCTCGCTGGGTAGAAACATTTTATTTTTCTTTTTTCTGCTGTATATGATCTCCTATCAGCTCTAGTCTCAATTCGCTAAGAAAATTTCTCCATGATATTTTTGCTGGTTATTTTCTTTGTAAACTATCTAACTATGCTACACATGTTTAGGATCAAGTAGAACACAATCGTTTGCCAACGCTTTGTGTTTCACATGACATCACAGTTGCTGCATAACTCATCAACAACATCTGTTCTACATTTGGTTTTATTGTTGAAAATTTGCATCTCAGGTTTCTCTTTTGTTCATGTTTCCCTATCATTATTTCCATCCTTGTGAAATGTTGACATCAGTAGTACCAGTTCGCTTTTTTTTGCCATACATGAGGCCAGTGTTACATCTTTCTGAAATTCAAAGATCGTACTATATAATTGTCTGTTTTGAATTTACAAAGTATATTTGAAATTTCTGCTTTGTTCTTTTTTTTTTTTTGCGGCACTGGAGATCGAACTCACAGCTTCACGCCTGCCAGACAGGCACTTAGGCCACTGAGCCCAACTCCCGGCCCTAGTTTTTCGAGGCAGGGTCGCCCTATGTAGCTCAGGCCAGCCTTGTGCTCGCATTGTAGCCCAAGCAGGCCTCAAACTCACAATGTTCCTCCTACCTCAGCCTCCTGAGTGCTGGGATTAAAGGCATGGGCCACCACGCCACCACTTCCGGCTCTGCTTTGTTCTTGTGTACAGTTCCTGCATTTGTAAACTAGTGCTCAATTAGCAAATGTTACTTCAATGGAAAACTGGTAAACCAATTGTGGAATGTCACATTCTGATTAGTTTGGGAGATGGGAGCAACGAGTCTGTTCACAGCATCATTATATTTATTACTGTACAAATAAGGACCTGATAGATGAGTTATAGTATAAATCCCTAATTTGAAAGTATAATAAGTCTTCTCATTTAGGAGAGCTAAATTTTTATGCCATATTTTGACCCGTCGCTTTTCCTTAAGTCTTTTGCATTCCTGCTATCCATGAGAAATCTGTGCTAAGTACTATAGACTTATGAATGCTTTCAGTTCAGCCAATAAGGTGTCATGATAAATACATTTTTTAATATGGCTATTGGTGCATACAGAATGTTTTACTTGCATTTCAACCTTTGTGTATTTCACAGGATCTTGCAGCATTTCATCTGATACAATTTCCAACACTGAATGAAGTCCAGGCATTTTGTCCTGTTGGTTTGACCCTTTCCAAGACCTTCACTATATTTGTGAACCTAGTTGTAACATTGGACTGTTCCATTTCATTGTGTGGTCATTTTGCAACATTTTAACTAGTTAATTATATACTCACGTTAGCCAGGCTTGGTGGCGCACGCCTTTAATCCCAGCATTCGGGAGGCTGAGGTAGGCGGAGCGTTGTGAGTTCAAGGTCGGCTTGGGCTACAAAGCAAGCGCAAGGCCAGCCTGAGCTACATAGTGCGACCCTGCTTCAAAAAACCAGGGCCAGGAGTTTGGCTCAGTGGCTCAAGAGCCTGTCTGGCAGGTGTGAGGTTGTGAGTTCAATCCCTGGTGCCAGAAAAAAAAAATTATATACTCACATTGCTCTCTTCTTCCTCATCTGAATCAACGAGATTTGTGTCTGTATCCATCCATTCTTGCTATATTTTGCTGTCACAGGAAATTTGGCCCATATGGCCAACTTCAAAGTCATCATCATCATCCTCGTGATATACCCACACCACTCTGCTGTTATGAATGCAGATATTTTACCATAATGGATCATCTTTATATTATCCATGCTTGAGTAATCGGATGATTCACTTTTGATTTCCTCTGAAACTTGCAAGTCTTATTTTTCACGTGCTATTGTAATGCATAGGGATACTTCTACCATACAAATCAAAAGAAAACGAATCCTGCAGTGGTGTGACTCTGTTGGACCCGCCATGATGCATGCATAAACATACATAATTCCAGTGAGATGAGGCATAAAGGTGTTTTCAAATCCTGTTTTGACACTTCTGCACACGTACATACTCTGTACCATTCATCATACCAAGTGGATAAACACATAGATTGGTTTCTTCGTATCCCTCAGGGAAAGGTATTGAGATGCACAGCTGGCTCCTATTACACTGAAGTACAAATTTTACAGTAGAAAAGTAAGGGATGGGCCTGTCAAACCCTGTGTTTTTTGTTTTGTTTTGTTTTGTTTTTTGTTTTTGTTTTTTGTTTTTTTTTTTAAACTTGGACTCAAACTCACGTGCCAGGCAGGTGCTGCGCTAGCAAGCTGTGTCCCTGACCCTGAACTGGATCTTAGGTTTTCAGGGTTAAGCGCTAGAGTGCGAGAGAGTAGATTAAATTGTGTGAGAGATTAGACTAAATGAGTTCTAACATCCTCCTGTGATTTTGTTGAAGATGGGAAAGTCATTGAATGATAATCAGGTTTCCTGTTGTATATTTCATTTCTGTCAATGAAATAATTTTCCTCCCTTTTATAGAGTGTTATATTAGAGGTAGTGTACCCTGGAACTCTTTTTCTTTTTTCTGTCCAGAAAATTTGATGTTCTTGTTTGCTTTTTTGTTTTTCTTCACTGAAATTGAGGCCCCTTGAGGGTATGAATCATGCCTGTTTTATCCTTAGGTAAATCTCTAATACCCAAAACAATGTCATACACCTAATAGGTATTTGGTAAATATTGGTTAAGTGAATACATGAAGTCTCTCTCTGTCTCCACAGGTTGGGTTTTATGCTATATTAAACCATTCTGGTTCTCAGATACATTTTGTACCTTTCCAGTGCCCAAAATCAGGTTGAAAATTTTTGAATTTTTATTGTATGTCAAAAAGTGGCCAATTTTCTGTCATTGCTTTCAATGATAGGTTTTCTTTGTAGACATGAACTTGAAAGTGGCCTTTTTATTTGAGGACGGGGAGAGGAGAGGAGCCCACAACCCGCAGGGGTTTGGTTTTCTCCGACCAGATACAGAGAGGCAGAGGGTTATATGATCTCTGATCAGAAGTGGCACATGGGGCAGGCATTGATGATATGCAAGGAACTGATTAGAATTTTCTTCGAGCACAAATGGGAAAGTAACAATTTGGGCTGAAGGGGAAGAAGAAGGGAGTGGTTGTCCGGGTAAGCAGTCCAGCTTTGCCCTTCCACTATATTCGACCATTGCCATAATTGTACAGTAATTTTTATGAGGACAAGAACCTTTCACTAACTAGTCATGTCTCCTATTCTTTTCTGCTCCTAACTTTAATGATTTTTGCAAATAATTTCATCAGTTACACGTGGGTGCCAGTAATATCAAACTACAGTTTTCTTTTCATAAATTCCCCCAAAGCACATCATTAAGCAAATTGTTTTACTTTGCAATGGCCCTTTTTTATAGTTTGCTATTGCTTAATATTTTGTATTCAATATTATCCTGTAATGTATTTTGCATAGGCTCCTTGTTCAGGTTTTTTGTTCATTTGTTTGTTTTGTTTGTTTGTTTGTTTGTTGGTACTAGGGATCATACTTACGACCTCATGCTTGCCAGGCAGGTTCTTCTCCCATTGAGCTAAATCTCCAGCCCTCTTTGATCAGTTTTTTGCTGTATCAGGCAAATATTTCCATTAGTCCCATTCTTCTCGCTTCTTTTATCCCTATGTTCTTTCTTCTTTCCAAATAATTTTTCTATATATCTTTAAAAACATTTTTATTGTGTAATGTGACATAAATTGACCCTGAGAAAATGGTTTCTATCGGTAATTGACTTACTGAATTTACTGCAAATTTTAATTGAGCTATTCAAAAACAGAATCGTCCTTAGTTCCTTTCAAAGTCAAAAGTCTGTTCGTGTTCTCACTGGTAATGAATGAGTCTTGGAGTTTTGGTCCTATCGAAGCCATAAAGCAGTAATAAACAAAAGTTCTTTTTCAAAATAAAAAAATGAGTTTTATGAGGTAGCCATCCATTAGTCAAGTTAGCCACCAGTTGTATAAATTTTCATCATGCTGCAAGCAGAAGAAATCCTAGGCACTGGGGATGATGGAGGAGGAATCTATCTGTGCACATATCTCAAAATATTGAACTTCTATAAACGTTATTTTCATAGGTATACCACATAAAATTGCCTCTGAAAATAGAAAAGCAACAAAATTAATGGGAAAATAATACTCGTGTAACAACCTAAGTAACTTGTACTCACTCAAAAAAATAAAGTATTCTTCATAATGTATCTTCCATGTATCTAATGGAAATGCTTGAGAGAAGAATATAATTTGAAGCAGGGCATGGTGGCTCATGCCTGTAATCCTAGCACTTGGGAGGCTAAGGCGGGAGCAGTGCTGTGAGTTCAAGGCCAACCTTGGCTGCAAAGTGAGTTCAAGGCAACCTGAACTGAAAAGTGAAACTCTGTCTCAAAAAGACCAAAAAAAAAAAAAAAAAAAAAAAAAATATATATATATATATATATATATATTAGTTTGATATGAAATAAACTTACAGAAGTGACAAGTGACTAGCTGAATATTTGGTGAAGTACAATGTTTCCCAAACATTAGCCTTTGGTAGGATATTGTTCTGAAGCCTTGAATATATGTTTGTAGAGCAGATTTTTTTAAACTACATTCTATAGGACTCAAGTCTACCAGAGATATGAATAGTTTGACTTGAGGGCAATAAAACATACTCAAGCTTGGGAAACAACACATGCTGCATTCCCCTGTTAGATCCATACAACAGTAATGGTAGTAAAAACAACTGTTGTTTATCTTTATCTTACCCAGTGTTTTCAAATCTACTTGATTAGAAACCTTTTTATTTTGGATCACATTAATATCTTGATGAAATTCTACTTTTTGGAGAGCATGGTTTAGAAAATTGTGTTTTAGAATACTGCCTGAAATATACTTCCCCGACATGCCATTCTCTTAATGCTATAAATGCAAACCTGCCTTGTCTTTACTTTAGGAAGTTTGATAATGTATCTGGTTTACTTCAGTGATGAACTGGAAAAATAATGTGTGGGCGAATCTAAAGATGAAAACATAATTGAATGACCCACAGTCATCACTAACCAAATCCAATTTCTACAATTACTGCATGACTGCTATGAAACATATCTTCTAGTTTTTATTTTGGATTATTTGTTTTAATTGTTCTATGAGATGATGACTTTTCATTGTATTAAAGACCAGATAACTGGCACTGGTCAAGCAACTCATGAACCTGAGGTAAATAACAGCTCATAGAAACAGTAAAAGAGAATGGTAAAATAATTTTCTATGGTTTGCACACAGTTTTCCTTTAGGACCCATGTGTCCGTTCTCATTTCCAGTCATTGTATAACATTCCATAAAGAGGTATCTAAGGGCAGGGAATTTAGCTCAGTGGCATAAGCGCCTGCCTGGCAAGTATAATGTTGGGAATTCGATCCCCGGTACAAAAAAAAAAAGGTAAAAGGTATCTATGTGACAAGTAGTTCAATTCAAAGTCAATGTCTGCATTTCAAAGTATCTATATGTCCTTGTGATTTCTGAATGGTCCTAGAGATACTCACCAGAAAATGCAAGTCTCTTATAGTGAATAGGTCATCCCAAAAGTAATTAGTGGTGTGTAGGGAATTAATTGTTACCTTTATATTTTGAAAAGTTACAAGACCTAGTGATAGGTGAATTCCATATGTCACTCTTCTAATTATATTCAGGCAAATGGGGACCCTGAGGATTCAGAAGTCCTCCCCTCTTTTCCCTGATGGCTTGGGAATCAAACCCAGGGAGCTACCTCTGCTAGGGAAGTGCCATGGCATTGAGGTATACCTCAATATAATCCTAACCATTCAATCTTCTAACTTTTCTGTTTTAGAGCTTGGCAATGGTGACATATTTCAGATACTGCAGGATTTTGGATTCCTTTGAACCTCCCCCTTTTTTGGTACTCAGGGTTGAACACGTGGAGTGTTGAACTACAGCCCTAGTCTTGTTTGTTGTTTTTTTTCTCCCCAGACAGTATCAGCTATGTTCAATAACTCAGGTTTTTTTGAACTCACTGTGTGGTCTGGCCAGTCTCATACTTTTGCTTCAGCCTCTTAAGTACAGGCACTGGATTACAGGAATGTACCACCATGTCCTGCTCCCCAGCCCGTCTGAAATTTTGTTTTGAGACATGGTCTTACCAACTTTCCCCTGTCATCCTTGAACTTGTAGATTATCCTTCCTTAGCCTCCAGGGTAGCTGAGATTACAAGTATGCACCACTGTGCTCTGTTTGAGGCCTCTCTTCAAATTCATTGTTTTCTTTCCCAAAATGCCCCCAAACTTTAATGAGGCTCTTTCAATTTTGGCAACCACACATTATCTCCTTATGTTGAAGGAGTCTACTTTATGGTACACAGCACTCTCCCTTTCAGTAAGCCGTCTCTCAGCGGAATTTTGTCTTGTCTTGTTTACTTTAGTAGGGTATGTTTTTTGCTACTTCACGTGATCAGACACACCTCAGATGTCATATTTCACTACTTATAAGAGCATACCACCATTGTGCTTAAGTTACCATATGATCTTCACATCATACATCTCTTTCATTTCCCCTCAACACTGCCTATGTGTCTTGTTTAGTCCTGAAATGATTATTCTTTTCAGGCAGACTTTCAGATTCTCAAAATTATTATTTGGTTTTAGTTTTTTCCAACTCAGACTTGTTTATCTTCAAAATAGTATTTCATTATTCTAATTTCTTGAGACTACTAACAAGTAGAAACATTAAATGCAATAATGTAAATGTTTGGAAACTCCCATTCATACAGGCAGTTATAGAACATGTACATTTATGAACCATACAAATCAACATATGTAATGATACTCATCTCAGGCTATATTTTAAGTCACATCATCCCAATTTTGTTGAATTGTTGAATTTTGTGCAGCTGTTTTCAATAGTATGGTATCAAACATGCAGAAAGTTCCTTTTGTTTATAGAGATTCATTTCAGGCCACTATAAACATGCTTATTTTCCTTTGTTTCTATTCATTATCTACCTTCTCCTCTTAGAAAAATGCATTTGTTTATCTCTCTGTGCTTTTAATCTACATCTACGATTTAGTCTTTACAAAATCTATAAATTGGGCTTAGAAATTCCTACACTAAATTCTCCAAACTCTTCCCTTCACTCATTCCATAATCCTTTGAAATCACACATGATCATTTTAGTATAGACAGCTAAGCTAAGTAAGAATATTACAGGAAGGCACACAGGGCTAGTCCCAGGGCAGGAGTCAATACAGAGGACAAAAATGCTTTACAACTATGGCTGGAGGCACATGTGATGCAGGCCAGGCCTCAAGATAGTGACAGAATGATCAGGCCTACATGCTTCCCCATGGGATGAACAATGGATTGGAAATTGTCCTCGTCTGGTAGATATCAGTTGTCTAGGTGGGTGGCCAGAATCCTCTGGTTTGTCTCTTCCTAAAAAGACCCTTGTTCTTTTCATGAACACTTACTATGTGACTGGCTTCCCTATTGGACCAATATTACTTAACTAGGTAAACTTGTAATCTTATTGGTTAATTATAGTTTTGTATTGTATTGTATCCACCTCATGATTTTGTTCCCACCTCATGATTTTTTGTTTTCTTTTGTTTTGTTTTGCGGCACAGAGGATCAAACTCACAACCTCGTGCCTGCCACACAGGCACTTAAGCCACTGAGCCAAACTCCCGGCCCTAGTTTTTTGAGGCAGGGTCGCACTATGTAACTCAAACCGGCTTTGTGCTTGCGTTGTAGCCCAAGCCGGCCTCGAACTCACAACGCTCCTCCTACCTCAGCCTCCTGAGTGCTGGGATTAAAGGTGTGCGCCACCATGCCTTGCTTCATGATTTTGTTCTATAAAACTTTTTCAGTAGAACAGGGTTTGCGGCCACCCATTTTTTGGGGCCCATCCTGCTTCTCAAAATGTCTGTCTGTCTGTCTGTCTATCTCTTTCTCTCTCTTTAAATATTTCCTGCTGTTAACCTCCATTGTTCCTCAGAATTCATTCTTCCTTTTTGAGGAACACTATCTCAGTGTACCTGACATCCAACAGATGAGGAATTACATTTATTTCCCTTATATCACTTTTATGACATGGTTAAATGAGAGAAAGATGATCTAAAGTATTGTCACACTGCAATGTGTACTTACTCCTCTGCTTAACAGAAGAGTAATATCTTATTTCCTTCTGACAATATTCTATTCAGTACTCACTTGTCTATATGCTCTTCAAAACCATCCATGTTTTCCTCTTGCTTTTTTAGAGAAGGACTCAAACTCCATGTGTTGTTTTTTTTTTTTTTTTTTCCAGGCACCGGGGATCGAACTCACAACCTCACGCCTGCCAGACAGGCACTTAAGCCACTGAGTCGAACTCCCGGCCCTTCCATGTGTTTTAATATTCAACTAATGTGTCCTACTGTTGAAGACCTGTTTGAGATGGAGGGTGAACTTGGGGAGGAAAAGTCAATTCTGGCATTACAGAGAGAGGAGCAGCTTTATGGTGGATTAGTTGAAGAATGAGATTATCAGATAGGTTTGGGGAGCAACATGTTATCAAATTGGTTAAAAGCCCCGAACTACTTCAGAGTCAGAATGGGCTGTCTATACCAGTTGTTTTCCACGCGCTGCCACAGTGTGGTGTGTGGTGCATGTCTATAATCTCAGCATTGTATGAGGGTAAAGCAGGAATATTCCAAGTCTGAGCTCAGTTTGGGTAATTTTGCTATTTAGGGAGATTCTGTCTCAAAATAAAAAAGGGCTGAGGTTGTTGCCCATGGAAAGGTCCTGGGTTCAATCACCAGTACCAAAAGGGGAGGGCATTCAATCCACTGTGTTTATTTATCACTGCATTGTCCAAAACTCTTCAGTAGTTATTTCTGTATAGTTCAAATAATTTTAAACTGTCAACTCTACATTATATAATTTAGGTAGGAGAAACCTGTAAAATTTGATAATACTTTTGTCTGAAGAGTAGAAAAGAAGACCCATCCCTTGTGAGGCATTAATAGTCCATTCATATGGGATATCCTAAAAGGTGATCTAGTCTCAGGTGAAGGAGGACTATTTGCAAGTAAAAATGGAATGGGCAAATCCCTTTGTAGGTAAAAGGGAGTAGTCTAGTTACTCCTTTTTGGGAGAATAGGGAAGCAAAAATTTTGAAAATCTTGATTTCCTTGTCTCCTTTCTACCTAGTTTTATTCTATTCTACCTCAAACTGTTTGTCATCCTGGAAAATTACAAATTACACCCTACTGCATTTGTCTTTTGTTTCTTTTCCTCAAGTTCTCCCTAATTCTGATTTGACTGTAGTCCTTTTTCTGTCTGTGCTTGCCTGACAAAGACAACATTCCTTTTTCAGGTCTAAGTGCGTTTGCTATCACGAGAAAAAGTCTCCAAACCCATTTTTTCCTCTGGTCGTTTACTTTATAGTGTTACAGTGGTTTTAGATTTACCAGAAGCAAAGAATTTGGAGGTGCATGCAGAGAGGTGGAGGGTATCAAAATGTATTAAACTGGTGGATTCAGGGAGATAAACTCTCCAAAGATCTGAGCCACAAGCCTTTGTTGGGGCTGTTTTATATAGAGGTTTTGGCCTGGAAAAAGTAAGGTTGGCTACAGAAGCAGAACTATGCATGGTTAACCATTTTCCGTCCTTTTGTCCTCTATTTGGGGTGTGTAGGTTTCAGTTTCCTTTAACTGATGTTTTTCCTCATCAATAGAAATTATTGTTAGGGTTTTTTGGTGCAACAGAGAACCAAAAGTGAAAAAGAAGAACCCATTTATTGAGGACGTGGGAAGAAGTACACATCCTGTGGCGGTTGGCTATCTCCTTCAACCGGATATGGGGGGCTGGAGTATATATGTGACCTCTGATCGGAAGTGGTGCTTGGGGTGGGCATTTATGACATGGAAGAAGCTGACTGGAATTTTCTTCACGCACATGCCATGGGGAAAGGAAGAAGGAAGTTGTAATTGGTTGAAGAGGAAGAAGGAGGAAGTGGTTGTCAGGGAAAGCGTTCCTGTTTTGACCTTTTGCCATGTTAGATCATTGCCCTAATTGTACAGTAATTTATACTAGGGCAAAACACTTTCATTCCTGTCTTTGTATTGTTTGAGACGGGCAAAGAGTCTCTCTTACTACTTCCTGCTGGACGGGGCGATGTGTTGGGATTAAAGGGTTGGCAGGATGATGGTTGATGCCCATGTAGAAGCTCAGCCAGGATAAGAAGTGTATCATTGGTGAATGCTCACATCCTAGATTGGAGAAATAAAAAGACAAGGTGCTATGAGGAGGCAGGTTACTATCATAATTGAAAGACACAGGAGAAGAGAACAAAAGGTGCCCTTGATCCGAATGTGTCGTTCCATCAGGACCATGGTGAGAGAGAATCTGAAAAATGAGTTTGGAGTTCGGAGGGGCGAAGTTATGGGAGGACATTATTCCCCCATTTGAAAGAGTAAAAGTAAAAAGTTTAGGTAGGACTTGTCCTTGGTCCAGGTGTTGAGCTGGAGAGAATGGGAAGCATGAGAAATGTAAGGCCTGATAGTTGAATCATGTTTGGGAAATTATAGACTAGGGATGGGGAAGGCTGTGGCTGTATCACTATAAGTGAGATGAGAACCCAGACCCAGAGGGGTCTCATGTTTAACTAAACAGCTGAGGGTGAAGAGAACTAAGATAGTTGTTAGGTAGAACAGTATGAGAGCAATATTACATAGTGTGGGAATCTTTAGGAAAGACTGCCCAGAATCCTATACTGAAAAAGATAACTTAATAGAATGTAAAGGATCAGGAACCAAATAGGACAACAAAACATGACTTAGTTTGAAAGTTGTGACTGTGGGGCCTTGACGAGATGGAGATGGGTGGGAAATAGGAGACATGATGACCACTCAGGATGTTTAGAGTCAGGGGAGTTAGGGTTAGGAGGGCACCACTTACTTAGCTTGAGTGATATGGAAACAGCATGGCAGTCCAGCGACCTTGACTGCTGTTGGATTTGTGAGGAACACCAGGTAGGGGCCACTCCAGTTTGGTTGCAGTCCTGTGGGTTTAGAAGATTTAAGATAAATTAAGTCTCCTGGGGTTATGGGAAGATCTAGTTTTTTCCCATCAGAGGGTTGTGGAAGATGGAGATCGGCATGTTGTCATAACAAGTGTCAGAGGAAGGAGAGGATTGGGATGTAGTCAGCAAGAAGGGAGACTTTGGGAGGTAGGAAGATTGTGGAGTAGGAATGGTCGGCCATACATGAGTTAAAAAGGGCTTAGAAAAGAAGGAGCCCAGGGAGGTACTCTGAGCGTGGCTAAAGAAATGAGGACTATCTCTGAACCACTGAGGGAGCACTGTCTAGGTAAGTTGTTGAGACCTGAGAGTGTCTGGGGTCAGTCCAAGTACACGCAAAAAAAATCCTGACAATCAGGATGTAGGGGGATGGTAAAAGGCATCTTTAAGGTCTAGGACTGTGAAGTGAGTGGTGGAGGGAGGAATATGAGAGAGCATAGTATAAGGGTTTGACACCACTGGGTGAACTGGAGTAACAGCGTCATTGATTACCCTAAGGTCTTGGACCAGACGATAGGACCCATTAAGCTTGAGTATCGGGAGAATGGGAATATTGTAGGGTGAGTGGGTAGGTTTGAGAAGACCATTGTCTAAAAGATACTTGATTATCGGTTTGAGTCCCTGTAAATGTTTGAAAGCTATAGGATATTGGGGAATGCAAGGAAAAATTGAAGGATCTCTGAGGCAAATTAAATCAGGTATAGCATGGGTAGTGCAGGTGGGGTTCGAGGTGTCACAAACTACGAGA
>RJWM01009179.1:0-69216 GCA_004363535.1 Dasyprocta punctata
ATTTATTAGAATGCACTTAATTGCAGGAGACTTGGGTACCATTTAATGCTTTCTGTAAGAAAAACACACTGTAGCCCTGAGAGGAAATAATGCAGCATTCTCTTCTGTGGAATAAAACCTTGCATGGCAATAAGATCTTTGCCTCTAATCCCTCACATGAGCAGTCCCGGAAGATCAACTGATTGTATTTTAAAACTCTGCCCTTCCCTCTTCAGAAATCCGTCCAATAAATGGAATCTCCGCCTTCAGTTTTCTCTACTCTAGTCATGAACATTCATTTTGGAAGGGTGTTGGTGTGTCATTGGCAGAATTCACTTGTGCTATTTCTATTTATTATCCATATACCAGACTTCATCCCAAAATAGATGCATAAGATGCCACATGTGTCCTCTAGCACTTCAGGAATTAAGAGCATATGGTCAATAAAAATGGAATCCCCATGACTTCAGACTGTCACTTGGAAAAGAGAACCATCCTAATGCAGTTCTGAGTTTTCTGGTCACTGTCAGCTTTGTCTCTAAGCTCATTTAGGCTCAAGGCAAAACTCAGCTGCACAACTCAAAAACATTTGAAGACTCACTACATTAACCCGTTCCTAAATATTTAGGACATGGTGACCTTCCAGAAAGACCAGTGACCACAGAGACAGGTGAAAAGATGAGCACTTTAATTTAAGTCAAAACATGATGAGTTTCACTATAGGCCTGGTACTAGGAACACAGAAACGACTGGCACACATCCTCCTCGCATTCATTGCAAAACCTGTTTGGAGGAGGTCAGAAGCCCTGACATGTGTTTGTCACTTCTTAGAGTATATTTTTTTTTTTGAAGAAACTCCTTAATGAAAAGTAAAATCTTTGTCAAATAAAGGTATCAGTAATATGGTTCCCATGACTGAGAGCCAGAGATTTCCCCCAAGAGACTTCTTATACTACTGGATTAAAATATTTAGCCAATATGTGAGTTTGAGCCAATGTAGGATAAAAAGAAGAGTGTGCTTAAATGTGATATCAAATTGGTCACTTTTAAAATAATAGAATAGCTGGGCGTAGTGGTACACTCCTGTAATCCCAGCACTCGGGAGGTTGAGGCAGGAGAACCCTTTGCAAGTCTGAGACCAGTCTGGGCTACAAACCGAGCCCAAGGCCAGCCTGAACTGCATAGTGAGACCCTGTCTCAAAAAGACAAAAATGAATAAATAAATGAATAAATGAATAGAATAATTGTCTTCCAGATAATGATACTTTCAAGCAACAATCATCTGAGAAAGAAAGAGAGAGAGAAAAGAAAAAAAGAAAGAAAGAAGAGAAAGGGAAAAAGAAGAAAAGATCATTGTATTTTGACTGAAAAACTGAATTGTAAAAATTATGGTTGGCAAAGTGATATCTCCTCAATCAAAATAAAACATAAAATGATCCTCCTAGGCCAATTACAGCTGTCCAATCATAACAAACAAAATTCTTTAGTTGATGTCTTTTTCTGGATTCATGTTTTCTTCACCTTTTATTTTTTTCCTTAAAAATCTAAACGGAATGATCAGAGATGGGGTGAAGAAAGAAAGACACTTGGGGCTGGTTCTTTTGCATATGTTGGATTATCTGAAACACACAGATTGAACTGGGTGCAAGCCTTAAAATACAGCAAAGTGTCAATTTCAAAATAAATAATGATAATGGTATTTTCAAGATCAGCCCTTTATTCATCTTCTGTGCCAAAGCATTTAAATACCCTGTGCTACTCATAACATAATGTGGGTGGTAAAAGAAAAAAAGTTATCCCCACTTCAACATGTTATTCCTAGAGAACCTATTTACATCAATTCTGCAAAGATACAATTAATTTATATAACCCCAATATCCTTATGATTAAACACACGGCACACGAAGTAAAACATTCTCTTATTTCAAACAGAGGAGAATGAATATAAACTCAACTGCCACAACTGTTTTAGATAAATAATAAAATAATTTTAATTAACAAATTATTCCAGTGAACCATTTTTAACAGACACATAACTCTCTTTTTTTTTTTAATCCAAAGTTTGAGCCCACACATACTTTTCCCCATGGGGCTTACTACTTGCTGTGCTGGCAGTTTCATACAATTTGAGATGATCCAGGCGTGGCACTTCTTAATTCCATCTAGATGATGACATTTTTTGTTATATAGTTAAATAATTGCTTTTGCATACTTTAGGCCATGCATCTCATTTATGTGGCTGTACTCAGCTTTAGGGTTGCTTTTTAATTTAAAATTTATCTTTGAGTCATTTAAGTCTAGTTAGTTAAAAACATCAAACACTTAAAATTTTTATCCAATCTAGTTAATATACAAAGTTCTTATATTTCTTTTGAAGACCCCTAAATAATAGTGAATTATTATATTTTCAATAGTTTTTTTCTAACACAAAAATAAGTTCAATTCTCCAAATTCTGTTAAAAAAAAAAGACTTTCCAAAAACAATTTAAAATCTAATTCTTCAAACAGAATATTCAAAGTTGAGTCAGGAAAATTTTTTAAATCAAGCTACATTTTATTACACCTGTTACTTCCAAGAAATGGCTCTTGTCTTGACCTGTACAACTAGTTGTACTTTTAAAATTTAGACCTGCCTCAGAAATTTAAGCACATTAATTAAACACTGAACCTTGTAAACAAATTTAGGGACTCTTTAAGAAAAAACTATAAGATTTTGCCCAGAAAACAGACATTCTCTGTTCTTTGTTGAAGGAAAGCTTATGAATTTGTAAGTGTGTGTGTGTGCGACTATACTTGAAAAAGGGAAAGAGAGAACACCCTTGAGTGTGCAAAGCATATATTTAAATATCACCAATTACAGGGGCATTCCCTACACTTAACTTCCATGCATAGGCTTTGTGTATATATTTCTGTGGAGCCAGAGAGTATTTATGGAATACAGGGCAGTCCTGCTGGGAAGTGTTTACCCCTGTGACAGGGCGGTAATGCTACTTGGGTGGACTATATCCAAGAGAAATAAGATAGGGACTATGTGGAGGACAGCATCATAGGAAAAGTCAGAACTGTAATTTCCTTATGGCTCCAACCCGTGGGGGTTGGGAGTAGGGAAAAAGAGTGCTTAATTCCACAAGCTATTTCCATGAGTACAGGATTTTTACTTTGTGTAGATGATATTTTCTTCTGAAATCAATCCTTTCTTGTTTCTGACAAAGTATATCTTGCCAGTGGTACCAAGAGAAGCAGAGCTATTTAAGTAGCATGGTACGCTGTACAGTCTGAAGAAGTCAGTGTCCACAGTGTGAAGAGCTGGGCTAGTGGCCACCCGTCTTGATGGTTAAAACAGACTGGGAATGCCCCTAATGGGAGTGAGCAGCAGGGTGGTCTCTTTCGCGCATCTCACCCATTAACCGGTGTGTGCGTGGAGAGGGAACAGGGTGATAATAGCATACAGAGGAAAAACTGGCTTGCTAGAGAATGTGAAATGCTCCCTCAAGGAATTTCCAGAATGGTAAGTCCTGAAGACCAAGAATTGGGCAAAGAAGACAGCATGGTGCAAACTTCCAGGCTGGACTTTTACCACTTCATACTTTTGCTGACTTGATAGAGCCAATCTGTGGCACTTAGCTATCACTTCTCCTTCCTTAATATGGAGATAATGGCATCTGTGTCATGGAGTTATTGGAGGGACCCAGTAAAATTTAGGCACTTAGCTGATGTTTGTCTCACACACATTTATTTTAAAAACTTATTAAGAAATCTAGAAGTGATCAACTCCAATCCAAGCACTATATTAGGCCATTTTTCTGTTGCTGTTACAAAACAACAGAGGCTGGGTAATTGTAAAGCAAATGGTTTATTTGGTTCACAGTTCTGGAGACTAAAAGTTCAACAACCAGTAGCTCCACCAATTTTGCCTCTAAGGGCTCACTGCAGATGGAATCAAAATGGTGGAAGTGCATATGGAAGCCATTGCATGGTAAAAGGGAAGCTAGAGAGATTCAGGTCTCAGGCTTGCTTTTCTATGACAATTGGTTGTAGCCATAACTAGGTCATTCTGTAATCTCTCCCATAGACAGCAGTTCCAGTGACTCAATTACCTCTCACCTCATGGTTCCACTACCTTGACACCATCACACTGAGGGCCATGCTTCCAACACATGGACCTTTGGAGGATAAACTACATCAAAGCATAGCTACCACATTGCCCAAGAACTTTCCCAGATACCACTTGTAGTGAAGTTACCATACCCATGAGCTTATGTTTAATCCAGAAGAGTTAGTTTGTACTAATGCTAGTTTAGTGGTTTCACGTGAATGTGTTTGGTCATCGGCATTTTTTTCCATGAAGGCTGGAATGATGTCCCTCCTGTTCAGTTTGCATCCCAGCTTCTATCCCAGAACCTAGCACAGAATAAGCTTTTCTGAAACAACAAATAAAATAAACAAAATGAATGTAAGAACTTCTCTTACCTCCAACATGGGGAAAAACCAGCAACCAGGCCTTTGGAGCTCTCTCCACTCCTCATGGTTTAAAAATAATAGACTGAGGCAAATTTAAGGCATCACAAAGAAAAGAACATTCATGGCTGCCACATTTCTGAAAAGCACCATTCCCAGCGCCCAACTGCTCTCTTGTAGGCAGGTTAGGTGAAAACCTGTTGCCATAAAGCCTCCACTGGTTAACTTTATCTAAAAAGTAAGAACTTAGTGGAATGAGTACTGGAGATAGAAATTGGAAGGGCCAGTTTTTGGTTCTTGTTATATCTAGTGCATGAACATCTGAGTAAATCAAATTATCTCTGGCAGTCTCTTTTTTTTTTTTCTCATTTGTTAAATGGGGATAAATCTTTCCCAAAGTAAATACATTCCTTACCAGGACAGTGAGAAGGAGGGAAGATGAGATAAGCTATATAGAAGAGCTTTGTAAAGCTCTAGACCAAGGTGAGAAATTGTTATAATCCACATGTTCTTGTAAGTGATAGTAAAGGCATCTGCCAAGAAAACAAGAGTGAGTATACTTCGTCTAGGTCATAATCCCAACAGAGCAATTCTAAGAAGACATTAGCCAAGAGGGAAGATGCAGCTGTGTGTGTGTGTGTGTGTGTGTGTGTGTGTGTGTGTAAGGGAATGGAAAGAAAACTATCAGTCACTGAGTACTTACTATTTGCTAGAATCAGCCAATATGAACACACTTGCTTTCACTTGGTCTGGTTCATTAGCTGATTATTACCTGTCTACAACTCCTCTTCAGTAAAACCTCAGACCCAGATCATCTGTGGAGTCCAGTCACAATTAATACAACATTCTAAATCTCTAAGGTTAGTATGTGCTAGTTGGATGGAAGGTGAAGGGGGAAAAAAAGAAAAATTAGTAATATGCAATGTATCGATTATTGTTACTTTCCTTCTGGCCTATTTTGAAATTCTGTTTTACTGTAATCTCTTACTTCTTTCTGTTTAAAATAAAAATAAATAAATAAATAAATAAAATGCATTATGTACATGTATAAACTCCCCACAAAAGTGTAATCATTATGCACTGCAAACACACAGTAAGGAAAAAATACTTCTAACTTGCTTGAAGATTCTTGATGTTACCTTAAAAACAAAATTTTTTAAAGTATTTTTTGATATCTGCCCTCAACAATCTTGTTGAAGTTGTTGCTCTATACTTTAAATTGTTGCTTCTTACTTTCAAAAGGTATGCTTTAGACCTTTTGAAGAAAGGATGTACTAAGAGGAATTTTAGCCAAACAACTGCCTCAGGAGATGATAAATTCTGTCTCTGCAACAGGAACATCTATAGGGAAGATAACAGTGTGCAGTATAGCAAATACAAGTGGTTTCCTTCTATCTTGTTTTTGATATGTTCTTTTTGTTTTTGGGGGGTTTTGGTGGTACTGGGGATTGAACTCACAACCTCGCACCTGCCAGGCAGGCGCTTATACCACTGAGCTAAATCCCCAGCCCTATCTTGTTTTTGAAATCCAATATTGTTCTCACTATCGTGTTTTGAACTGATTAATTGTTTTGCTTTATTCAATATTCTGCTTTGATTGGTTTTATTCTGTTTTGTTTTGGTTTGACTTTGCTATATCTGATGGAATGGACAACTATTGTGAATAACAAGATATACCATGGTAGCCATTGTTGTTTTCCTATTGTCCTGCTTTGAAGGTCTGTACCAATTTCACTGCTTCGCTTTGATTGGATTTATTCTGTTTTGTTTTGTTGGGTTTTATCATCTTTAAAATAAAATTTAAAAAATGAAATTCGGATGTATTTCTTTACTCATTCTTAATAAACAATTCCATGGCATGTTCAAATTAACTAGCACTGATTCACAAGACCAACTGCATGCCTGTCCCCAGTTCTTACTTTCATCTGTGTTGCTAATAGAATTTGTGTTATAGAAATTGACAATTTAAGAGGACTTTTGCCTTCCTGAGACTCATTGTTCAGCATTTACCCATCCACCAACATTGCATTTCATATCGACTTGTTTATTTAACACTGTGTCTACAACTCCTTCTTCCACAATCATTTCCAAAGTCTTTTCCTAATTTCCTTAAGATCTTTTTTTCATAAATTGGTTCAGTTCAAAACTTGTTCTAGAAAATAGACTCAATCATTTTTGCTTTCATAAATCTTCTTGCTTCTTCTCTTATATTTTCCTTCTTTTCTCTCTCTGTTGTCACAATTACCTACCCTCCTTCATCCAACACATTGTCCTGTCTCTAAATTCTTCCTATCATAATAAATAACCAAAGCAGAAATTTATTTTAAATCCTTTGGTTTATATACCCAGAGCCAGTGTCTAAAAATACTGGGGGAATTTCAGGTGAATGAAAAGATGCACTGCTATATGCTTCATAGTTTATACACACATGCATTTTGTCATCTGTCCATGTACGAAATTTTGTGGAGGGAAGAGACTGTCTTGCAGATTGACTATAATGTAGTAATAAATCTTATTACTCCTTCACATGCCAACCCCTCTCAGCAATAATGATAGACCTATTTGTGAAATGGATGTCAGAGGAAGTCTCTTCATGATAAGGACAATGGGACGTTTTCGCCAATTGATAAATTTGATCACAGCTCCTTCTCTATTTGGACAATAGACTCTGAGTCTCAGTTTTCTATGAGATGTGGAGGATAGTAAGAGCAACATCCATTTTGCAGACCTGTTCTGCAGGTAGAGATATAATCGTAAAGACCTTGGAACAGTGCTAGAATTGATTATTATTCATTTAGAAAATGTTACGCTGACAAGTTAGTAGTCTACCAAAGGGCAAAATAAAGTTTTTTCTTTGTCTATTGTTTAATACCCTTTTTGAAATAATCAAAATTTGATGTTATTATAAACAAATATGTGAATTTAAAAGTGATGAAAAAGGCAAGACAGAACCTATTCTTCAAAGATATTGCTACAGTGCAATATAAGTTTTAAGCATTGTTATTCACATACAATTACAAAAATCAAATCAAACTATGCAGGCTATTTTGTAACCTATCTTTTCCACTTAATGTATCATGAACCTCTGTGATGTCAATAAATACAATCACACAGAAATATGTTCATGTCTGTGATGCGTTCCAGTTGATGACGAGCCCAGATGGAAGTGATAACTGAATGTAGCTTTTTAGAAAATGTCAAATGTCCCTTTCCAACTGACCAGCAGAGAAAGGGATTGGTCATGCAACACTGAAAAATTAAACAGCAAAGGATGGGTTTGGGACACTTATCTGATCTCAGTATGGCAGAGGGCAAGGGAAACAGGGTAGGAGATGGCATGGGGTAAGATCAACTAATAGGCTGTAGGTAACTGGCTCCCACACAAGGTAAACATTTCCTTAAGACACCCCCAAAGCAGAGAACCAAATGGAGGGGTGGCTTACTTCTACCTTCCCTCCCCCACAATGGGGCAAAAAGTGTTTAATCACTCTGTTGCAAAAGTAGGAGCATTGGCCAGATCCAGCAAGACAAGGACTGTTTCTGTTGCTATTTGGCCACTTTGTAGAGGTGTTTTGTTTTGTTTTGTTTTGTTTTGTTTTGTTTTGTTTTGTTGGGTTTTTTTGCCCCTTGGGGGAGGAGAGTACTGAAAGGAGCAAAGAAGCTGGCAGGTGATAAGATTATTAGTGTAAACCTGTGGGCTGTTGTAAACTCAGAGAAAAAAACTAAGCAGCTTGGCTATAATCACCCAATTCTCTAAACGAGGTTTCCTTATAGTTTTTATTGTAGGACACAAAAGACACCATTTGAAATGTTCAGTAAGGTTGAGAAGAAAATAAAATTTTTCCTAATTTGAAAATTAACATGAAAATGATCAGACACTTGAAAACTACTGTGTTTGAGTGTGTGTGTGTGTGTGTTTTAATAGATTTGGTCATTATGCAATCAATTGCTGCTAGCAGCAAAACATGAGTTATAAGAAGGAATTTTTTAAATCAACACATCAAAAGACAGAAATCTATTATTACTCAAAAAAGGAAAGGAAATGGGGCGACTGGCTTATTTTATAGTTGCTTTTCACATCCTTTTGGAGGCAAGCACAAAATTGCCAATGATATCTCTTAGCAAAATTGTTAAGCACTTATTTAGAAAAACCAGCCATAATATTACTTTCTTAAATTCCCCTGAATCAACTCATTGGCACCATCTTGGACAACTGCCTTGACTCCCACCCCAGTCTCTTTGCTCCCTCGTTCCCTTCTGCTATTTGGCTCAAGGGCACCCATGGAATAAAGCAGAGAAAATACTTGTTACTCTGAGCATGACTCACTTGCACAGAGTCCCATTTTGAGTTGCTCTTCCTCCTCCTGTGTGGTCATCCCTCCAACTTCGCCGGCCTGGGGATCTACAGCAGAATAACTGCTTTGGGCCCAGAGGCATTGCTATTCTTTCTTAAGAGTTACCATTTCCTCCCAGCAAGGGTGGTTAATGAAAAAAAACCTCTGATTGGTTGTATTTGTTGTGCTTTGGTGTCTTGCTGCCATTTCGAGGGTTTAAAATTAGGTCGGTTTCTGTTTCTGCCTTTTCTGTAGCCAGCTAATCACAGGATCTGTTGCCACATGGAGGCCACAATGGGAATGGCACATGCAACAAGCAAGGAAGCCACTGATTATAGGCCACGCTAATGAGCTTACACAACACGAATAGTTTAAAACACTTTGAATATTATTTTATTTGTCTTTGACCCTCCTTTGCTCAAGATTTGTTTCCCTAGGACCCAGCACCAGGCTTGGCATGTTTGTTAGCAAGTGAGTGGGCTTTTGGTTTTCCCTTGAAAGGTTGGCCAAAGTAGTGATAGGCTTTTGCTTGGACAAATCAAAACCCGAGTAAGGTGGGGAAGTCCTCTGCTCTTCACCAAACTTCAAATGTGAGGCTTTCTGTTTTCCTTCCTGGCTGGGCTACAGTGACATGCTGGTGATAATGTTAAAGTTAGAAGTAATGCAATACACATTTTAAAACTCAACAAAACCTCTCAAAACCATGTTTTAATGAAAAACTTGCAGATTGCCTTTGGTTTAAAGTACAGCTGGGTTTAAAATAAAGTATCAATCTGCAGTTCCAATCTTGTAGAACCTCAAATGTAGACTGGGAAAATTTCCACCTTGACTTCAGTTCTATCTGTTATGTTTTATATGTAAGATGTCCCCCAACAGCCTCATTTGCTCTTAAGTGGGGCTTTGGAAAGGTGATTGAGTCACGGAGGTGCTATAGCTAAATGTGCTATTAGGAGAAAAGGCCTGGTCACAAAATGTGGGTCACGGGGTACGTCTCCTGCCATGGTGCCTCCCTGCATTCTCTCCTTCCTGGCCCCCATGACCTGAGCAGTTGTCCTCTGCCCAGAAACTCTGCCATGTTACCCCACTCTGGAGCCAGCAGGCTATGGACTAAAAACATGCATCAGAATAAACTTCTCTTTGAAATTGTACATGTTGGGTTTTGCATTCCAGCAAGAAGAAAGTAATTAGGACACTCTCTGTGGCATACGTGTACTCACCCACCACATACTCACATCCAGCTCACTGTTGAGGCTATCCACCTTACCTGCCATCTCTCAACTCTGACATAGCACTATACTGGATGAGCAAGAAATTCTTTTTGTTTCGGAACCTTAAGGTGATCACAAAATATTTAGCGCCATGCATGAGACTGAGCATCAAGAGTTCTGCTGGTGATGTAACTCAGTGGTAGTGTGCTTGACCAGGGTGTGCAAGGCTCTGGGTTCAATCTCCAGTACCTCAAAAACAAACAAAAGAACTAATGAGTTTCGACTTTCTGCTCTTTTCTGGCTTGCACATGTCTTTTAGTCTCTTAGTGTCTTAGTTAGCATGTCTGTACAGTGGAGATAATTTAGTTGACCTATTTCACAGAGATATTGTGCTGAATAGCTCATTAGTGATTATAAAGTACATTAAAATTACTGTATAATAGATGCTTGTAAATGATATGGCATGTTACAGGGTAGGAAGGCTGCATTCAACCATTTTTTGTGTATAAGAAAATTAAAATGCAGTGAGATTCTCATATACAAGCAGAAAGATGACAGAAAGCAAATCCTAGTTTAGTTCCTTAATGTTTTCATCATTCTGCTTCACTGACAACCAAAAGGATAGGGAGCCTAATGTTACGCTAAACATTCTGAATTATCCCAGATAGAGAATTCCTGCTCAAAGCTGCCTCCGTCTTCTATATGCTAGTAAATACTGCTTGAAAATGTACTGACAAGGCCAATCAAGAGTAGGAATAATCAGAATCACTGGTTTGTTTTTGGCTTAAAGACATCAAACCAATCAAGAACCTTCCTGGATCTTAGTAAACCAGGAAGAGAACCAAAAGATAATTAGTGTAGTTATTATACCAAGAATATTTTAATACTGTGTGTATATGGACATTGGTCTCTGTCCTCTTGAATTGTAGGTTTTACTGTGTTCTGGAAAGAAAGAAAGAAAGAAAGAAAGAAAGAAAGAAAGAAAGAAAGAAAGAAAGAAAGAAAGAAAGACCTCTATCCCATTTCTGTTCTCACAAACGGTGCCCAGTGCTGCAGTTCTTTCAGTGTTTTTGAAGGATGTTTACCCCTGAAAAATGAGTAGGGCCAGACATACCTGATCCTTTCCTTTGCCAACCTTGCTAGGGATTGCCAGACAGGAAACCTTGCTGTAACCACTGTGATACAAGACACATTCTCTGTGGTAGGAACTACATGGTGGAGATAGGATCTTTATGTAAAGTTCAAAGAGAAAAAGAAAAAAAAGAACATTTAGGGGAAGGAATTTCCAAGTTACACAAAAATTAAGCAAAGCTACAAAATTACTCTGATGATCAAAAACAAGACCTACAAAGCAAAAATATATATTTTTCTAAGGAGGAAAATATAGCTATATTTAAAAATTACAACCAATTGATGGAAAGTTTCAGACTCAAATCCAATTGTAATAACTAGCATCAATTGACCACGCCAATAAATGTTATACTACTACATAATTTACATGCATTTTATTCTTACCACAACCTTTTGAGAAATACACCCATTCATATAAACATTTATTTATGGTTCCAAGTAGGGAATAGTAGGAGACAAGGACCACTATTTTTATAGTAATGATGTTCAAAAAGTAGGTGCATTGCATAAAAATATATTTTAAAAGACCTTGGAAAGTCAAGGAATGTAGAAAAATTAAACAAACCATAAAGGCGGGAACCCTCTGTGAGGAGTCATCTGTGACCAGCCATTTTCTTCAGTGGAGGATTTGCCAGTTCTAGACATGGGCTGATGGCTTGGCGCTCACTGAGGGACTTCACTGGGAGAATGAGAAATCAGCAAAGCTTTTCGTGGTCAAGTGGAGTTGGCGGGACAATTGGAAACTTCAGGCACCCTAAACACATGGTTAGTTTTTCCCACAGTATATTTGCTAAATTCTGGAACTAGGACTTTCGTAACACAAACTGAAATCTCCTGTAGTACCACAGTATTTAAGAGACAAAGTTCCGCTTGAGGATGGGACTTGCCTCAGACAGATGGCTGGACTCCTCCTCCCGATATTTGCCAAAGTTGGAAGCAGTGGGAAGCAGAAGACCAATGATCAAAATTCCAAACCTCTGAAGAGCAGACTGAACCTCCCACAGACTTCCAAGGCTAAGATGATGGAGACTTTCAATAAAAAGCTTTCAGTAAAATACCTTAGGAGAATATACCTGAAAAACTGAAGTGAACTGACTCAAAGTTCTATATACCTGCAGGCCTTAATGAAGACTGGCATGAGATGACTAGTTCCCAATGCACCCTTCATCACACTGAA
Organism: Dasyprocta punctata; assembly: GCA_004363535.1. NCBI lineage: Eukaryota > Metazoa > Chordata > Mammalia > Rodentia > Dasyproctidae > Dasyprocta > Dasyprocta punctata. The sequence continues at coordinate 12,288 of RJWM01009179.1, forward strand.
CCCTCACTGAAATAAGATATTATCTGGGGCCTCTAAATACCCTTATGCTCAAAGTTTAGCATAAAATTGAAATTTATTACATTTATGGGAAGCCTGGAAAATGTGGTTGGTAATTAAGAAAATAAAACATAATGGTACTATATCTAAGAAGGTTTTTAAAAATAAATCCCTTATATGTTAAGTCCCATCTATGAATATCCTTAAACTCTAATAACCCAATCATTATGTCCCAAAGAAATTAAAGCAAAAGGGGGGAAACTAGATGGAAAAATGTTTAACAAGACATTGGAATTTATTGCAAAATCAAGGCATTTTGGAAATACAAAATGTAATATCTGAAAATAAGAACACCTTATATCAGTGGATTGAACTAAGGAAGACAGTAAAATTGAACTAAAATACAAGTAAGTAGAAAATATCCATATCAAAGCATGCACATGCAAACACACACACACATATACACAAAGATTGGGAGGAAAACAGAGCTGAGTATAAAAAGAAATGCATTCAATGAAAATGTTGAATTAGAATCCCAGAAGGAGAGGAAAATGGAGAAGGATAAAATGAAGTGGAAGGAATATATGGGAAGATAATATGTAAGAGATTTGCAAAACTGGAAAGATAATATTTCAGAAATTTGAAAAGCTAAGAAGCAAGCCCTCCCTGTGAATCAGTGTCATGTGCAAACTGCTGGGGGGACAGTCAGACACCAGCCTTTTCCCATGTGTCAGCACCGTCTGCAAACTGCAAGGGCAGAGAACAAGAAGTCACCAAGTAGCAAGCCCTCCCTGTGACTCAGCACCACTTGTGGGCCACCAGGGAGACAGCTAGACCCCAGCCCCTTCCAGTACATGGGCTAGTAAACAAAAAGAGCCCCACTTGTCCCCACCATAAGCAACCAGCAAAACACAGGCTGCAATGATAGCTATTGAGGTAAAATACAATTTAATGCTTGTAGTGTTCAGTGTTTCATTGACTGTGCAAGCCTAAAGCTGGTAGTCTGATCATTTATTTAGAGGATAACAATACACAATGTAGCATCTATGGGGGGGTCTCCTCCTGAAGGTGGTAGCCATTGTTAATTCCCTATTATCTTGTTTCAAAATCCTGTATCATTCTCATTGTTTTGTTTGGTTGGGTTTTATTCTGTTTTGTCTTGTTTGATTTTGTTGTGTCTGATGGCATAGGCAGCTATTTCAAATATAACAAGATATATTATGGTAGCCATTTTGGGTTTACTGTTACCTTGTTTTAAAGTCCTTTATTGCATTTATTTTGTTTTTATTGGTTCTATTGTATTCTGTTTTGTTTGATTTTTTACTATGTCTGATGGTATGGGCAGCTGTTTTGAAGACAAGAGGCATTGTGGTAGCCATGGTTGATTTCCTATCATTTTGAAGTCCTGTGTCACTCATACTGGTTTGTTTTGATTGGGTTTATTCTATTTTATTTTGCTTGGTTTTATTCTCTTTAGAATAAAAATTAAGAAAAGAAGAAATTTGAAAGCTAGTGAAAAATACCAGCCACAAGATCCAAGAGGCTTAGCAAACCCCAAGCATTATAAATACAAAGGAAACTATGCCTAGGTATATTATGGACAAACTGCTATAAATAAAAATGAAAATAAAGTTGCTAAAACAGCCAGAGGAAAACTACATGAAATCTTTAAAAGAACATGAAGAGTGACTGTGAACTTTTCAACAAAAAACATGAAATCCAGAAGGAAAGAAAATGACATCTTAAAGTTGCTGAAAATTAAAAATAAAAAAAGAAGTGTACCAACCTAGAATTACATGTCCAGCAAAAAATATCCTAAGATGAAGATGAAATTAAAATGTTTTCAATCTATATTTTCAAGAAAATATTCAGATCTTCACTAGAAAGAAAACTAAAAAGTTGGGAGCATAGATCTACAGAAAGAAATAATGAGCACCAGAAATATTATGTGAATATCATTAAAGACAAATAATGGTAGCTTAATAGAAAAGTAATAATGTTATAATGAAAAGGCTGTAACATATAATACAAACACAAAATATATGGCAACAACTACACACAAGGTGAGAAGTCCTACTTTGCTAATGTTCTTTCATTATTCAAGGAGTGATAAGGCTATCAATTTAAGAAAACAGATATTTCTCAGAAGCTTCAAGAAAGAATGCAGTGGGCTGACACCTTAACTTCAACCCAGTGAGACCCTTTTTAAATTTCTAAACTAGAATTTTAAGGTAATACATTTATATTGTTTTAAGTCATTTCATTTGTGATGACTTCTTACAACACCAATAGAAATCACTCTGTGATGTGACTGCCATTATTACAATTTTTTATTTATTTGCTCAGTTTTTAAAAGTATTAAGCCAGGCATGGTGGTAAATGTCTGTAATCCCAGCATTTGAGAGGCTGAGGCAGGAGGATTTTTGCAAGTTCAAGACCAGCTTGGGCTTCAAAGTGAGCTCAAGACCAGCCAGAATTTCACAGAGAGTCTCTGTCTCAAAAAGACAAAATAAAGTATTATATTTTATATTATATTATATTATATTATATTATATTATATTATATTATATTATGGGCCTACCATTTGCCGGGCACTGTTCTAAGGATGGAGATACTACAAGAAATAAACTGGTAAGGATGTTTATAGGGCTTACCTCTTTGTACAATATAACCAAACAAGTAGAAAAGAACAGAAAATAGCAATATGCAATATACTGAGTATATTATGTAAAAAGCAAATCTGTTTAGAAAATATAGGAGGTGAATGATTAGCACGTATGAGCAATGTTGAGAATTTCCTAACCGTATTTATATTCACTAGTGCAAGCAAATGATAATATTATAACAAAAAATAGTTCATCCAAAAAGCATTGTTTCACCAATTTGATAAATCAAATCTGGTTGTGGCAAAGGTATTTCATTTGGTTTATTCTTACATAAGATTTACAGAAAGATGGAATTACATTTCATATTGAAAACTATTTGTACTTTTTACCTATATAATCAATTGTAAGTTAATTTCTTAATAAAGTAAAAATAATTCCACTTTATGAATATGTCCATTCTAAATCACTTTTCTTTAGTAAAGCAAAACAAAAAAAACCACACAAATTTTAAAGTGCTTTGAAGCCATTATAAATTTCCATTCTCTGAATCAATTCATAGTATTTCAGTGTTTTGTTGATTCTAAGCATTGACATATGTATTATGCCCTTTGCTTTATCTCCATTTTAGATTAGAAACTAGGAACAGTTTGAAAGTGATGCATGATTCAAACAAACAGTAACGGAGCCCTTCACAGTATGCTTTAAAATTTAAAACTCAGCGAAGACAGGAAAGCAACTTCTCTAAGACTGAGGGTATTAGATTCCTTCCTCTGGAATGAACTTCCAAGGTAAAAAGCAAGAAAATGCAGCACAACTGATCACCCTCATCTCTCCTAAATGCTGTGGAGCAGCCTGCCAAAATAAAGGGAAACCCCACCCCCATTCAGGGCTGCAAGTCTTTCAGTTCAAACTTCTGGTTGCAAAGAAAACGGCATCAAACGGTGTCACTTTGCAACATTCCAGTATGCTCAGCTGGTTTCTGGAGTCTTCTATGTCTGCTCTGCATGGAGGATGAATTGATGCCGTGTCACTTCTAACAACCTCACCTCTGGAATTAATAAAGAACTGTGAGAAATGAACTAATGGGAAGAGTCATCAAATTCAAAATTATACCAAAACTTTCTGTTGTATGATATTGATAGAATACCGACTATATTTTAACACCATAAGGAAACACCAGATTTGTCTCTTTTTCTACTTTTAAATAATTTTTTTTTAATCTTTGGATAACGTGGCAAAGATTGACCATCTGTCAGTGCTACTGTAATGAGTGGTTTTGAGACTTTTGGTTAAGGTCAGCTTCTAGAAGGAAGTGACACCTTTAACCAAAAGAGGGAGGATTATTTGATGGATACAGCATGATAGATTTATCTTAGGCCTGTGAAAAGCATGGGACTCATAAGAGAAGGAAGAAATCAAAAGGACATTTTGGACAAGGAAATTATATAAAATAGCAAGGAAAGGATAAGGAAAGAGACACAAATATTTTGAAAGCCTAGGATTCCACCTAAACATTCAATAGTAGAAAATGTGCAATATTATATATACTTAATAATTATGTTTTTAAGAATTATTCATGGTCCCAGAAACAGTTCATGATATAATATTGTTTGGAGAAGAAAGCAGGAAATCTTCCTATTCAGCATAGGAGCAGTTTTGCTATACTTTTCTCCACCTCCAGTCCATCCCCAAACCCCTTATTGGAAGCTGCTGAAAACAGAAATGAATTCAATGAGCTCAGCCTATCTTGAACACAATAGAGAATATATTGATAATACAACTGCACAACGTAAGGATAGAATTGGCTTCATGTAAAGGTTGGTCCAGGGTTCAGGGGTTACTCCAGGATCTTCTTCCCATCTAATATCTCTCTACTCTACTTCCATGATGCTGCTCCCATTCTCAGGCAACACCTGTCCTGGAGATCTTCTGGGGCCACATGTACTCTCATTCAAGATTGGTGGGAAAGACAAATTTGAAAGGCAAGCCTGTTTTGGGTCCTGATTTGCTGTCACATTTCTCATTCCCAACCCTGACTCAAAGCCTGTAACCAAGACAGTATGTTACCTCTCGCATCTCCTAACACTGCACTGTTACTGTCAGAAGGTACAAAAATTACAGTCAAGTCATACGGATGGGAGATCTGGTCAACTTTAGAAAAAGGAAATGGAGAGAAGTATCAGCAAGGCAAAAAACAAAGAAAAAGAATATATTAGAAGAAAAGTTGCCCCCCCCAATCTTTAACTTGGTCATCTAGAAGTGGATTGTAGGTGACTTTAAGTGATGTAATAGCTTTAGATATTATAAAAGAATATTTCAATAATCACATATAACCTGAAAAAGAAATTATAAAGTTCCATGAGGGCAAAGAGGAACATTCTCCACTATCACTAAGGCCAGGTTATACGTAGATCACTAGTTTTTTACAGTATACAACTGCACATGTAGTTGCATGTTGTTTTATCCATAGTTTTATAACTTTCACTACAGTTTTAGAGTTATATAAGGAATGGCCTAAGTGTACAGTGAATGTTTAAGTTAAAAACTTCATTATAGTAAAAGACACACTGCTATTACTCCTCCCTAAAATAACCCCCAACATGCATGCACGCATGTGCATTGCTTCAAACACACTTATCTCACTTTTGCCACTTTCTGAAGCAGTTCTGGAAAGTCCTCTTTTTCATGAGTGCCTTATCAGATGTAATCATGAATACTGTTGCTGTGTCTTCCTCAAAGTCAAAATTACCATGAAAGGTAAATGTTTTGAATTGACTCAGAGCATCAAGGCGACCACAAAATTGTAGCTAAAGATATAATTTTTCAAATTTAAACATTTGCTGTAGTTTTTTAAATCACACTTCATATGCAGATAGTATGCATATAATTTTTAATAATTTATAATAATAAATGATAAGGAGTACCTTTATCTACTATAACCATAAAACAATAGGGACAGTTGTAAATGAATGTACATTTAAAAGTCTAGGACCAGGTGCTAAAAGGTCCTTCAAATTGTTTGAAACCATATGGAGAGCATTGGTGAGAAAAGACTGACTTCACCAAGCAACAGTTATGTTATTTTCATAGTGTATCTTTGAGAGATTAAAGTTAACGGGTCTCATCAATTATAATGTATTTTCCAAATATTTAGGTAATCACAGCTATTGACTTCAAAACCATTATTCCTTAAAACAAAAAAGGTTGCCTGGAAAACACCATGTCCCTGGCTGTGCCTGGACCTTGGTGAGACTTTTAGTCCCACCTATCTGTATGTCAGTCTTGGTCCACTGTCAATGATGTCTCTAGAGAGAAAGCAATGCACACATGGGCATGCATACATACACACACACCCCAGTAAGGTAGTTTTATGAACATTCTTTTGGACACATAAAGAATGGGGCCATGTCACATAACATTACCCTATAAACAGCACAATGACTCTTCCTCGCACATTCCCCAAATGCCCTTCCCCTTGGCAGCTGTCCATTCCCTCCTAGCTCACTCATCCCGGCTGTCATTGTGCAGTTTATCTATTTTCTTTTCTTCCTTCTCCTACCCTTTCACAGCTGCATTGCCCCAGCCTCTTAGGATGCTAAAGAGGTGGATTTGGAACTGTGGGACAATATACAAATAAGTGACACAGATTCAACCATGGTAAGAAATATATTTCACCTCAGGACTCGCTATGTAGCACTTGCATGCATGTCCAACTGGAATAAGTTTCATGAACCAATGAGACACACCGCATTTTTTGCCTACTGTAGTCGCTCCCAAATTTACCTTTTAAGATGGCTTATATCCTTCTAAATGATTTCACGACCTGCAAATTCCCAATAAGAACCTGGAGTCTTAAAAAAGGAATGGATGGCTTGGGGACTCAGTTATGTCTGTATGTATTTGAGACAAAGGACACCTGTCAAATCTAAACAAAAGTTTATGAGCAACTTGGGAAAAGGATGGGAAGATTTGTTTTCCTGAATCCAGAGCAATCTTTACAAAGAAACACAGACTATCACTGTGGTACAGTGAGCAAGATTCATATCTTAATTTGCCCTTCCTTCTCCATCAGCATCACAGATGTCAGTTTCAAAGTTATATATGACAGAGGTGTTTACATGCTGAGTGGCGCTGAAACATTTAATGTCCCATTGAGAGGCAACATTTTTTCAACATGGTGGCACATGGAAATTAGCTTTGTTTTCTTTACAGGGTGTTAGGAAAACCACAGTGTTGTCTACTGGATGACATAAAAGTCACTAAAAACAGATTCTTCTTTTGATTTTGGGAGTAGCTAATCTAGAAGACTTAACTTTGATGACTCAAAAAAACAATAAAATTGCCCTATTTTGTTTGGTCTTTGATTATTAGTATTAAGTCAGACTTTTATATATTTAAATTTGTGCAATGAATTAAAAGATTTAGATATCAATACTACCAAAAACCTACTCACTAACCACCCCCCAAAGAATACTTGGGAGAAAACCATGTACAATCTTCAGCAAATACAAGTGAAAATGAACATAGATGGTTTTGACTCACAGTGTTAATAGTTCTTTTCACGTGCAGAACTTTTACCCTTTTTGGTTTTTCACTTTGCATTCATGCTCTGTGTGTTAGACTGGAAACTTCACCACTATGTTAATCTTCTCCTTGCTGGGACAAAACACCCAACACACATCTTAAAGGAGGAAAGGTTTATTTTGGCTCAAGGTTTCAGTTCACGTTAGGCTGAATCCAAGGCAGAAATAACAAGATGGAAGGGTACAGTAGAGAAAAGCTCTTCAACCTATGGCAACCAGGAAGCAGGGGGAGAGAGAGGAGGATCTGGGGACAAGAATTCCCCCTTCCAGGTCATGTCCCCAGTGACCTACCTCCAGCCGTGCCCCATCTCCAAGCAGCACATTCAGCTATGAACTCATCAGTGACTTAATCCACTGAAGAATATAGGGCTCCCATGATCCAATTGCCTACCAAACACAAAAGACTCTTGGGAACCACTCTAGATTCAAACCATAACAACCAGGAAATCCAAGAGACTGAATGTAGGCTCAGACCTTGCTATTGCCATTAACACCATCTGACCTTGGGAGTTCACTAAACTTCCCTATTCTAAATATTTCCCTCAGTTCATTCTTGTGAAGATCAAATGAGATGATAATGGAAAAGAAATGTAAAGTTCACAAATTCTATTCAAGTCTTGGTTAGCTCCTCATCATATATATATATCACACTGTCTAACAACAGCTCAGATATCTGTCCAATAAATAGCTTTTAACTTTTTTCATAAATCTATCAAGATATTGTGAGTGTATCCTCCTTAGTTTAAATTCATGGATAAATTACTTCCTGGATAAATTACCCTTTCTTTGCTCCATTGTTTACACCTGTAAAATAGAGAAGCAAAGATCACTATCAAACTCATGGAATATTTGTGAAAATTAAAAGATATAAGCCCATAAAGGGCTTTGGAACAATGCCTGGAGAATAGTAGCCCAAAATAATTATTAGTTATTACTATCCTTTTTATTCTTATTCCCAGGGTTTAGAGAAGCCAAAGGTAAAAAGCATGATAAATTGCAAGAAACAAGGAAAAGGCATGACATAGAGATGCTTGAAAGCTCTGGGGGTGTCACGACAACCCTGCAGTATTGAAAGTCCTACAGAATTACAGATTAACATTGAATTTCTTTCCAAAATATTCAACTCTCTGTTCAGAGCAGTTGTCCACTGGAACACATCTTTGCTTAAATAAAACCACAATAAAAGAATACTACTACACATCTAGAATTACTAAAGTGGACAAAACAGACAATCTCAAGTGCTGGTGAGGGTGTGGGTCAGATGGAACTCACAGAGATGGTAGTCATATACTCTACACACACACACACACACACACACACACACACACACACACTTTGGAAGATTGACTAGCAGAGTCAATGAAATACTGAGACGGTTAAGACTATGCATTCCTTATTATCCAGAACTGTCAGGATCACTTCAGCAGCACATATATCCAGAAATGTCATTCCAGTAGAAATGAATATGTATGTTCACCAAGAAACATGTACAGAAATGTTCAGAGACAGTATTTATAATGGCTCAAACAGGAAGCAAGTCAAATTCCATCACAGGAGAATGAGTAAATAAATCATAGCACATTGATAGAATAGAATGTTATATATCATAGAGAATGAACAAGCCATGGTTAAACAACATGGACAAATTACACAAATGTAACACTGAGAAAATTCATTGAATATAAAGGAATATATACTTTCTGGCTCCATTCATGTGAAGTTGAAGAGCAGGCAAATCTAAACTAATGGACAACATTGAAATGCCTTGGTTTTATGTCTTTCTTGCTACTCAGCCATAATCTCATGAAGACTATAATTATGTCTCATTTATCCTTCAATATCCAGTGTTCAACATGGGACCTGCCCATAGTAGGCTTTGAGTAAATATTTCTTGAGTGAATGCAAAATAAAACTGAGATGCATGCTTACTTTACATTTACAGAAACACACTTTGATGTCAGTTTGCTGAAATGTTGTTTTGTCAAATGGCTTACCCAGCAGTTTATGTCAACTATCTTCTAAATTCTCCTCCACAGACTTCACCCAAACCTGTCATTACCTTTCCCTGCTGTTGGAATATTACTAACCCAGAACTTCTCATGCGAGGAAGAGGGCATCGTAAGCTGTATTTTCCTTCCTGCATTTTTCTGATTCATTCTGTGATTGAAAGATGAAAGAAAAAAGAAAACGCTTTTACATATAGCCTCTCTGACCCTGTAATTCACAGATATATTATAACCTAACAAATGTGCTGGCTACATACTTGTGTGGATGCTAAACTACACAGAGACTGAGTAAGGAAGAAGGAGCTTCCTGGCTTTGTTATATCTTAAATAATTTTCTGAGATGCATGGTTTATTGCTTTAATAGAATATCAAGAAAAATGAAGTAATTATCTGAGATACAGGATGCTATCGATCTGAGCGTGGACATTTGTGCTTCCTGCCCTGAGGGATAATTTTCCATTTTTCTCCTGGGTCAAATCTGTTTAATTCCCGTGGTTTCCCCCTGGTCCTGACAGTGCACTTACAGACGACAGTAAAGAATTATGGCACCTCGGCTATTATCACATTCTAGTCATAGCTTTTTGCAGTTGAGATTTATAATACATAACAGAATTAGAAATGTCAGTTTTTGGAAGTTCAGAAATCAGTTTCATATTTGCTATCTTGGCAGCAGCCAAAAAGGACAAATTAATAGAACATTATGCACAGTCCGAAAGGGGAGGGGGGCGGAGATTTACGTCACCCATTAATCAGTGACCTAACCAGAAAAACGTTAGCAAATGATTAAAGAAAGACGACCCTAAGGGACTGCAGGGGGATTCAGACAGGCTTTTGTCAAAGCCCCCAAATCTAATGTAATTTCAGGCTGGCCTCAAAATTCAATTTGTGTGGAACCTCTAAGTCATCCATTCCGCAACGACATGCAGCGTAATTGCCCTTGAACGACTTCCAGCACAGCGCTGAGAAAATGTCTTGTTCCGGGCCCTCCTCCGAGCCCGAGGAAGGCGGCCGATGACCACACAGGCGGCTGGGCTGGAGCTGAGTCTGCCGGTCCCACCTGCTGACCGTTGCCCTCTGCAGGAAGCACATGTTTCTGGTTAATTCCTGCCAGCTTTGGCTGTCAGGTAGGGCATCTGCAGCAGGCAGTTCCCGGGGGCCGCACCTGGTGCTGTCCGTCGGCCTCAGACCAAGGAGGAAAAGGGGAGGCATTCATGGATGTGCTTATTTTTCTGTGTTTAGGGCATTTCTTGGGACTAGAGTTTTCACTTGGCAAGTGAACTGGTCTCTTTAGTTAGGAGAGAAGAGGAGAAGTTTGCTTGCTTTCCTTTAACTCAGAGTTCCCTTCTTTGGAAAAGCTATTTAGTAATACCTGGTTCACCCACATTAAATTTGTGTGGCTACCTCGGAGTCCTACAGACTAGCTTGAAAACAGACTGAAGAAGCAGATCCTAATCATCATTTGAGGCATACTAATTAAGTCCTGTTACTTTTTAATGTGTAGTTATAAACAGTTACAAATAGGCAAATACGAGTGTTTTAGAAAGAATAGACAAAAATAAATAGAAAGAAAAGACAAACATAAAATGAAAATAAATGTCCTAGGAGAAGGATGGAGCATTCCTCAGAAAAGACCATTTTTGGCTCCTTTCTCAATAGCTTATAGTACAAACAAAAAATAAATAAATAAAAGATTCTTAGTGAATGTCACCAGTTAGATAATATTTCAACCTCAAAAAGACTGCTTGTTTGGGGCCAAAACCAACTTATATTTCATTTTAATTCATAGCTTGGGTTTTGCATCTACAAATACAGCACAACTTTCCACAAAGTCAATAATGAAGTTGATTAAGAAGCATGATTTGCTTTTTCCAAATTGCTTTAAGTAGTAGCACAAGTGTGAATAGGAATTAGCACCTGGGTAAGAAGAAAACTATTACCCTAATGCTTTAAGTCTGTTTAGGCTGCTGTAACAAAATACATTAGACTGAGGAATTTATAAACAGCGGAAATTTCTTGCTTATGGTTCTAGAGACTGGGAAGCTCAAGATCAAAGTGATAGTGGATCTAGTGTCTGGTGAAGCATCATTCTCAGCTTCAAAGATGGTGCCTTCCTTGTATGAGCTTGCACTGTGGAAAGGCAAAAGGATACCACAAGCCTCTATTGTAAAAACCCTAATCCCATTTGTCAGCCCACTCAGGGGTCCCAAGGGAGATTTTCACGGGTGAGGTCCCAAGGTTAAAGAATGCACGTGTGCAAGACATCAGCAACAGCAGCAGGCAGCAGGCAGCAGAGCAGAGCACGAGGGTGAAAGAGTGCAAAAGCGCCAAAGAGCCGCCTGTGCCTTTACTGTAAAATTCTTACACAGGTTGTTAGCTCATATTTACATTCTTGCATAGTGCTGTTACCAGCGCATGCGTGTTTACCTGTGCTAAGTCATCATTCCGTAACTGTACTCCACTGTGCCTGCACTAGTCATGAGGGGTCACGTCTTCAGGTGTCCACAAAGGCCCCTGAGTTTTGGAAGCTGTGTGAGTGATTCTCCACACCCTCTGTGACAGTTGACACAATCACATCCTAAAAGCCTCACTTCTTAATAGTTTCACCTTGTAGGCTGTTACAAGGTATGAATTTTGGGGGAGCACACATTTAAATCATAGTATTTAAAAACGCAGATGCTGTGTTTGTTAGTAGCTTTTGTTTCATCCCACAGATGTGTGATAAAAGTAATCCAATAGTAAGATGTGTGGAGATGCTGGGTTAAGAATAGTACTGGTAGTAATTGGAAGATAAGTATGTACAAATGCTGGGTTGGCTTATTGAATTTTAGGTATGATATCTAAGAATCAATAGGGTTTTTTGTGTATTCATTTCAATGCTTCTTTACATTACTGCTAGAAAAGTTAACATTGTTTTATTTCTACCTCCTACCATATCTTTCCCATTGAAGAAATGCTCTCATCATGTGTTTTTGTTTTGTTTTGTTTTTGTTTTTGGTAACAAGGGAATATTTGAGCAACACAACCATCAAATTATGGCAGTACAGGCTGTTCTGAACTTCAGAAACATTATTACTATGGAAATTGGTGTTCAGAAAGTCAAGTGGAAATTGCCATCAATGTATTTCTGTTTGAATGACATTTTTAGCACTGGAAAGAATCATACTGGAGACAGAATCAGAGAATCTTATACCACCATATTTATGCACATTTCTAGTAAACATAAGCACTCTGCTACCTTTATTTATATGGCCATATTTTCATCCTACCTGTGTATTTTTAGGAAGCTCAATAAAATATTTGCTCAGAAAGTATTCCGGACATGTGAAGGTAGGAAGAGGTGCCAAGTCACACAAAGAACTGGATGCAAGAGAGGAACAGGAAGTTGAATGGGTGAAAAGTGGTTGGGTAGAAAAGCACAAAAGAGATTTTAAAAACGTAGAATGACCCTTAACTTGAGACTCAGAGGGATCAGACTGTGAAGTTAAAAGCCAAAAGTGTTTTCTTAACTTCTTGTTCTGACAAATGCTTTCTTGATTATCTTTTAACCTCTGATCAGCTGCCCGAGCTCGCTGGTTTAGAGAAGGACTTGACAATGAGTGAGGGGGACTTTTGCCCATCAGAAACTTCATAAATGCCCTTTGTGTGCACTTTTTGATTTCCAGTCTCTGTAGTTGGCATCCACCGTTTGCAGCAACTGCATTCCAGTGTGATTTCCTTCATGTGTGTTTGAAATGAGCAACTGAGTCTCCTTCGGGGACACCAGCAAAGCGTGACAGTGGCCACCTGAAAGGATGCAGGTTGGATGTACCTAAGGAAGGGGCTTTCACTCAGCAGCACTGTGTGTGCCTAAGAATCCTCCAAGGAGCTCTTTCAAAGAAATTCTGCAGTCACACACGTTTGTTAATCTAAACTGATTTTGCTGAGCAGCAAGAGCATCTACCAGGCTAAGAGATAAGGAGAAAGTCCAGCCCGCACCTTGATACCTTCTCCTTGGGTTTCAAATTGGGCTTCTGAGAACTACCCTTCAACAGGCAAGAGAGCTTGCTGCGTGTGTATAGCATTGCAAGAGATGGCTCTGACTACAAAGCTTTCCTGTCGAGGCACACTCTGTATTTGTGTTCACAGAAACAGTATTTCACATTTCTTGTCTCTCATTCAGCTGGTTCTGGAGTGGAAACAACCATCCCCCTGCGTGTAACTGTGAGAAATTCCTAGGTTTTGTTTCATGAATTTTTCATGGAAAGCAAAACAGTATTTTTTTTAGCCAGAAGATCTTTTGAAATGTTTTTAACTGGCTTTGGCCATTTAATCGGATCGGTTTTCTGTATTACTTCCTGCCCTTCTGTTATTCTCTCATCCAAACCCCAAACCCTTCAGCCACTGGCCTGCTCTGGCCTCTGGTTTGATAACCCTGCAATTGGAGGGTGGAGCAGGAGGAGAGGCCTCATACCTTTGTTTGTCTGGTTCTCCCCCAACACGCTGGTGGCCTACTTGGGTGTCCCAGAGGCTCTTGGTGGAAAATAGCATCGCATTTAGCAACAACTCCACCTAGCACGAGCTCCTGGGCTATACTTAGCCAAGGGTGAGAGAGAGTTGGAATGATTGAGGGCCTACATTATGCCGTGTGAGAAGAACCATTTTCCCTCCATGGTGGTGGGCCACAGAGTAATTTCTGCTCCTACTTTAGCAACCCATGGGGTAGAAGGAGTGAAATTATGTTATTTTTCAGAACAACAAAAACGCAATAGGTGTTCCAGGGTGTATTTTCAGAGGGAATTTTCACGACAACGTTAAAAGGTTATTTTTAAACTAATTTTAAAAATCTGAAAGAAAAAATTTCTACTTCCCAGAGTCTCTCATAATGTTGGGTTTTTCTTTTTATGTGAACAGTGAGGAAAAGGAAATAATATGCTGTATAGTTCCAAGTATCCGTATCTACGTAGCTACACAAGTGATCACACTCTTCTATTTCTTTCAAAATAGACACTGTCTTTTGTGTTTGGAAATATTTATAGAAAAATTCAAATACCTTCATAGCCCATCTTTTAAAAAATCTTAGCTATTTAGAGATTTGTATCTAGGGTACTATGAGTGGAGTATACCATCTTTCTTGATAAACAGTATGAAAATCTGTCAGGCAATTTTTTTCTAAGTATGAAATCACTAAAACTAAGTACACATCCATGCGAAAGTAGTGTGATATGAAAAACTATTTACAAGGTCTGGATTGTTTCATGACTTTTTTGTTTTGTTTTTTGAAATAGGTCTCACTATATATAGTTCAGGGGGATCTTAAACTCACTAAGTAGCCCAGGTTGACCTCAAACTCTTGGTGATCCTCCTGCTTCAGTCCACTGAGTGCTGGGATTACAGGAATGTGCCACCACACCTAGTTTTATGACATTTCAGAACAACCTCCTGCCCCCTCTGTGATATTGCTAACCACCTAATCTTTGTACCCCATGATATTCAATGTCTTTATCATTCAATTATATTTCTTACATCACTTTATTATATAGATCATTGCACTGATTTGTTGCAAGTTTGTCTTCAATGAAAAAACATAAAGCCATCAAGTTCCCTAATGGTATATCAATCACCTTTAAATTTCCAAGGCCAAGATCGCACCTGGAATTTACAGATGACTGAAAAATGTTTGCAGAAGTAATGAATGAACAAATAAATGAATATGAAGTTGGAACTGACAAAAAGTTATCTACTTTCCAGAACCAAAAAAAGAATAAACAGGGCATTTTTGTACAGAACTTTGAGAAGATAAAATAATGTATCAGATGGATATACATTTACTTTTTAAATAAATTTTTTGGAGATCCAGCAGTATACATGTCTTTAATCAGATTGCGACATGAGGTGCAGTGGTGTTAGGAGAAGATGACTGAGTCGGGGCAAAGGTAGAGCCTGTGCTAAGGGTAAGAAAGGAAGTCTTCTATGAGGTATCCTTCCCCACTTTAGACCTTCTGCTGTGGGCTCTGATTTGCCCCTATTATCAACTTATTGCTTAAGAGAAAACTTGACCTTTTTTTGAAATAGCTAAAAATTTGAGTACACAAAAATTTGCCTAGTTTGAATGATACTATTCGATTTTTTAAAATTTACCATCTCTCCTTTTCCTGTGCTCAGAGGGCTGGGCACACAGATGAGTTGCATATGTGCTATGGTCTGAATGCTTGTATCCCCCAAAATACTCATGCATTGAGGCCAGTCACTACTCCAGTAGTATTAAGAGTCAGGGCCTTTAGAAAGTAATGAGATCATGAGGTTGAGGCTCTCATGAATGGAGTCAGTGTTTTATCAAATAGACTTAAAGAAGCTGGTTCACCTTTTTCCACAAGAGGACCCAGCAAGAAGATGCCAGTTACGATGCGGAGAGCTCTCACCAGATACCATATCCGTAAGCATCCTGACCTTAGATTTCCCAGCCCTCAGAACTGTTAGAAATCAATTTCCTTTTGTATATAAATTACCCAGACTAAGAAATGTTTGTATAGCAGCCCAAACAGACAGTAGGACTCAGAAACATTACCATAAAAGCCTGATAACGTAAGAAACTTCTAGCATCAAATTGATAAGGATGTATGAATGCATATCTTTTAAGCACAACTAACAAATAATAATAATTAATTTGAGAGCGAGAGGTCATAGTTATAATTTAGAATTTCCGAAGTTGGGCATCCAAAGCTAAAAGAAGTCTATGAGCTGCGAGAAACACTCTGTTATCCCAAAAAGAGATTTTATAAATAGAACATTTTGTATATAAGCCTATTTATCTACAGCCTAGTAAAGAGTTGAACACTGTCTAGAGAATGTGACCTAAGTGGACAAACAATTCAGATAATGTAAATTGCAGTCCAAGGCTTAAAAAATACAGAAAACATGTTTAGTCTAAAAAAAAATATAGAAACCCAAAAATGGCATGCAAATTCTGTCAAAAGATTTTCTGGAATGAGACAATATAAAAACACTGAAATATAAATTAAAATCAAAGAGTTTTTCAGTAGAAAATGATATGCCAGGGAAGCAGCTTTCAATAACAGCTACCCAATCTCTCATTCAATACATACAGAGACAGGAAAAATGAAGCAAAAGGCCAATGATCTACTGTTGGAGTTGGGGAGGAATTTTCATAAATAGAGTTAATCTAAAATAACAATAATAATTCAGAGCTTACCTTTGCTTCACTTGTTGAAACAGAGCAGCATTATTTACTCAGCAGAAAGGAAGAAGCCCCTTCTACTGACATGCATCTACCTCAGTGACCCAGAACCCTAATAAATAAAAGGAAATATTTTCCTTTTCCAGCACAGAGCATGTAATTTGAAGCAGGCAGACTACTATATCCTGACTGCATTTTTCATATCCATTCTGAAGCCTCATATCTGAGAAAATAAAGGAGAAATAATTTAAAGAGGTCCCAGTATCTATACATTGCTTCCAGAGATGTACAGAAGTGCAGAAATGCTGTGGCAGTACAAGCTGGGGTATGGATGCACGGGTGCCATCAGCTTAGCGTGTGACTCTGGGTATAGGAATGGACAGTTTTCCTTTGGTCTGGTTCCTTCAAGGCCTCCTTACATTGAAAGAGAAGAAGTGAATGAAAGAAAAGCCACACAAAGACGTATACTAGTAAGGGGCTGAAATACAAGGATAAAGACAAAAATCTCACTACAGTGTATCTATGTAGAAAATCCAGGTTTGATTCCAGGGGACTGAAATCAGGTTGACTTTCTTTTAAACAGGAAAAACCAAAACAGTAGAACCATAGCTGCACACAGTTTTGTGTGAAAAAGTTTGGGAACTAAAAGAACAATCTAAGATACTTTCAATGTGAGGAGGCAACACGACATTACTCTCTAGAATGTCAGGCATAAGGATCAGTCAATCTCATGATTCCCTAGAAAAGATTATAAGAGGCAGTGGTCAAGATTAATTTCAATATCAAAAAACTAACAGCTAAAGACTTGTCTATGAAAGAATGGTGGTAGAACACCCTGGAACCTATTTAACATACCTAAGTTCAAATCATGAATAAGTAAAAAAAAATTGAATGTAAATTTCCCAAGAAGATTTCAAAGATATGAATTAATAATCATAATAGTTTACACTGATTGTTACTGTATACTAGATATGTACTAACTTGTTTACTATCAATAAAATTTAAAAGATAGATATTATCCTTATTCACCAAAATGAAAAAAGTTGGGGCACTGAGAGATTCAGTAAATTACCTTTGGTCACATAACTAGAGACTAAGTATAATACTCAGAATTAACTAATCTGAGAATTTTTTAACCTGAAAATTGGGAGAAGTGGGTAGTGAAAATCCTTGAATGTATAATACACAACTCCAAAGAAAGTATCTAAAATCTCACTCTTTCTTTCACCCCTAAAATTTTACTTTCTTAGTTCTCATCTTCACGTTTCATCTGGTTCTCAATTCCCAAAAATAGGAATTGTTTTTAATTACCTTCTTTCCTGTATATTCTTAGTCCAACAGAAATCCTTAGTTCACAGAAATTCTTATTTTCAAATATCTCTTGTTTGTTCAGCTTTCTCATTTCTACGGTCACATACTCACCCAAGTTCCCACCATTCCCCCCACCTCTGATCACTTTCTTAACATCCTAACCCTCATTACTTCTATCTTAAACCCTTTTACATACTCTTCCTGCAGCAGCCACAGAACTACAGCACAGTCCTCAAGATTCTCCAACAGCTTATCACTCTCCTTATAGAGCAAAGAGACCCTGCTTGGGTCTCAGAAGCCCTGTTAATTCCAGTCTCTATGATGCTTCACCTCATCCTGACTTTAGCCTCTCCCCTTCAGACTTTGATTCTTATGCTTTCTAAAAGTATATTTTATGAACTAGTAGAATAATATTACTAATACATTTGAATTAGCATGCTTACCTCTCTTTTACTAACTATATTGTAGCCATGCTACTGGATGGTCCTGAGTAAATTTTGGGTCTAATTAGCAATAAAATTATAGGATAACTACAATATCATTAAAGCAGAAGCAAAATTTATTAACTGTCATCAAGGTCATGTAGAGATAAGGTCATTGTTAAAACACTTTTATCAAAAAATGAAGACTAAATTTGAGAATAACTCATGCAAAAAGACATATATAAATGTACTAGAAAGAGACAAAGAAAGAAAATGCTAATCACCATGAACTGTGCTAATCAGCTTTCTGTTACTGTAACAAAATACCTGAGATAGTTTAAAGGAAGAAAATCTTAGTTTGGCTTATAGCTGTGGAAGTTTCAGTCCATTGTTCTGTTGCCTTTAGGCCTGGGACAAGGAGTTCATCAAGATGGGAGTGCATTGTAAAGGATGCTCAGCTCAAGACCCAAAGCAAAAGAAAAGAGAGGAGTAGGGTCCAAATATCCCCAATCACTAGAAAACTTCCCATTAGGTTATACCACTGAAAATTTCCACCACCTCACAGCAGCACCATGCTCTGGAGACCAAGCCTTTGGGGAACACTTACCCAAATCTTCAACACAGAAAATTCCACCCAATGTTTTCACATGGATGGAAAAGCCAATCTGTAAAACCCAAATAGTTACTTAAATAGTGGCACCTTCAGTTAAGTGAACTGTAACTTAGACATGAGAAGAATTGTATTGAATGGAGAAATATCCAAGTAACACTATAAAATGAAGGGCTCTGAGTCATTAACTAGAACTGAGAAAGAGATTTAGGAAACCCTTAATGCTGCCCCCTAAATACTTGGTATGATGAAGAAATACAGTGAATGTTTACTTTTTTATTAATGTATTACAGAAAAAGACATGCTGCTTTTAATCTCCCTCAAAACATTACTCCTCGCTTCAAACACACTTATCTCATTGTACTTTCCACTCTTTGAAGTAGTTCTGGGAGCCTTCTTTTATAAGTGTCTTTAGCTGTGCTGTCATGGCTGTCTTTTGCCCTGAATTGATTCAGAAAGTTGATATTTCATGGTCATTTTTGCTTTGGGGAAGAGATAGAAGTTGCACAGTGCCAGATCTGGTGGGTGAGGACACACCATGTTTTCACATGACAGAGATGGCCTTGAAGTTTGATAAAAGAAGGGTGATCAATATATGTAGTTAATGTTTAAGTTTAAAACATTTATTCCAGTAAAAGGCACATTGCCATCAATCCCCCTCATAATTCCCAAAATACTGCCTCTCACTTCAAAGCCTGTTATCCCATCATTCTTGGCAATAACTTTTTTAAAAATTGAAACATTCATTATTTTTCCATCAGCCTTGTATAGGATCCTAATATACTGTCATGGCAAAGGGAGCAATCGAATAGCAGATATTAATTGTGAAAATGCCAGCAAAAACAGTGGTCGACAGTCACTGCAATACTATATACAGGACTGATGGTCATTGCCCTTCTAGAGAGAATATCAGGGTTGAGCAGTTTAGGAAAATAAACTTTAGAAAGCAGGCCTCTTTCCCACAGGTTCAAAATTAAAATAATAATAAATATACTATGTGTTTACTGTGAGCCCGGCAGTATGTTACATTCCTCAGATATGTTAGTATTCCATTCAGTCTTCCCATCCAGCCTAACAGAGAAGGACTTTTACCCCCTCGTTACAAATGAGGAAATGAGTCTCAAAGCTTGAGCTCACACAGCTGGTGAGAGCGGAGTGGGGCTCTAACACAGCACCGTTTGACTACAAAGCACATTCTCTTCATTGTTAGAGTTTTTACACCAAACGAAATGGACTTTCCTATTAGACTTTAGGGTGCATTTGTTGAAATTCAAAGAGGAACACCCAAGGCCAAGTTCTCTGATCCCCAGCAGCACCCGTGAAATACCCTCCCCTGGGAGCAGAACAGGATGAAGGAAGACATACTGCAAAAAGCAGTCTTCCAAGAATGCTTGGCATATATCAAGGGCCTTTAGATAGACCCTCTGTGGAATATCTGACTGCTGAGATCACAACTGGAAGTTCCTCTTCAGCTGCAAGTAGCCAGGTTGGTCTTTGACCATTGTCCCCTCATGACAGTTACCGGTACTTCTCCAGAGAGGGGAATATCATAGATAGCTAAGTTAGGTAGAAATATCATAGGCAGTCAGACAGGACTGGACCCTTGAGAGGTCAGTGCAGAAGACAACCGTGGCTGGAGGTGCATTCACTGAAAGCCAGGCTTCAAGAAAAAAAGGAACCACTCACCCTAGGGATGAACAGCAGTAATTGATACTCTAGGCAGGCATCAATCACCTTGAGGTGGAGAACCGAACCTCCTTAACCCACCCCTTCCAGGAGAGTCCTTGTCTGCCCAGGTGTGCTTGCTACATGACTTGTTGCCCCCATTTGATCCTCATTTAATCAATGTTACCCTAGTGACTATACTTGTTATATACTTATGGGTTGACCATAGTTTTGTCCCACTTCATACCCATCCTGTGAGTTGCCATTGAATCAATATTACCTAAGCGAATATACTTGTAATCTTATTGATTGGTTATAGTTCTGTCCCACCTTAAACCTGCCTCACCTCAAGGCTTTGCTCAATAAAATACCCTTGAGCAGTGGGAGTTCTCAGCTTTTTCAGACCAAATCCAAGAAGGGTGAGCATGCTTTGAAGAAAGAATCCTTTCTTTACATCGGCATAGTAAGCATAATAAACCACTAATCTCATCTATGTCCTGTCTACATGTAACCCACTTATGTTTCGTGAGATGGAATGCTTGAACTACGGGTATGGTTTCTGAACACTTGAAGAAAATACCAGCAGGTCATCATTTTGGAATGATAAGGCACGGCCTATCTTTTAAACGGGAATCTTCTGAGATTTCTTATCCAGGAATATTCCTACATTACCTGCGGCTAATAAAATACTTTTAGAATGGGTATATTTTCTATTGTGACTGACATGTGCAGTGCTTCTTAAACTTATCCTTCATATTTCTCTATCTTCCCTCTCATAAAGTAGGCTTTAGAGTTTTGTTACACACCACTAATAAAATTTGGGAGAGAATAATATGGATTTTTTTTTAAGAATATGTGAAAGAGAAGTATTCTGTGGTACTGGAGAGTCTTAGAAGTATTATGTTCTATATGAGCAAATAACCATATCATAGGGTGTTTTCTATAATGAAGCATTCTTTTATGAATTATGGAAAAGTTAACTGCACTAATTGATTCTAGCTCATGACATTTTCCAACATGGAAATTTCGTGTTTGTACAGTGAACTTACCTGGACAATAATAGCTTTATGTTTACCACCAACTAAAAATGTAAGTGTGGACAACAGACTCCCAAGGGACAGTTGTGGCTCGCATCCCTGGGAAGGTGGGGCCGAGCCCGGGAGAAAGGAAACAACTTGCACTGCACGTGAGCATGACCTAGTGGCTGGTTGACTGAGTGGCATTTATGGCAGTAAAAGAAAAGGCTACTTGTCTGTTTTCCAAGTGTCAGGGTAAGCGATGTGTACGCAGCTGGTGTTCCTGGGGAAGTAAAGAGCAGGAAAGAACAGCATCCTGGACAGCAAGTGTCAGGAAGGGAAGGACTTTCCCAACCTCCCAATATTAAGCAGTTAGGACTCCCCACTGCCGTCTTGAGCTTGGACTCATCAAAACCACTTCTTTGCAGAAGTAAACAGAATGTTCTTAGTGATTCTTCACAAGGAACCAAAAATGATAAACTTTGCCTCCTACTGGCTCCCAAATCACTGCCGAAGTTTATTTAGACTGCAAGACACTTACCAGAGCTTACCATGCTTGTCATAAATGCTTCCTCCGGGGATCGTGGTCAGCGTGCAGTTCCATCGCTGGACAACACAGTGAGTGGGATTGCGTCAGCCCAGTGAGAACGTGAAGATGCTATGCTATATTTTGCAGCCAAACACATATATCCATGCCTGAGCTTTTCTATATTCCTTTGATATCATGGTGTTTGGTGCATGTCAACATTTTTACTAAAGCTGTCTATATTGCAAATTGTCTGAAGCACTTTTTTATAAATCCTCATTTGCAAACTCATCTTAATCACATAGCTACTGGTAGGATAGCTGATGTATGGTTCTCATTAGGTTTTATGGAACTAGATATTCTCTACCCAGAATTATGAACTTAATTCATTCTCCTGTATTTGATCTCAGCAATTTTCCAGGGGAAAAAACTAAGGCCATAGTCACTAAAGTTACAGTCCTGCTTAAATAAACAGAAACAAAAAAGCAAGTCTTAAATGTTCGATTTGAGCATTCTATGACACAAATGTGCGTTTTATCTTCACAGGCTCATAATGTAAATTTAACTTTTGAGCCATACTGTAGATATACACAGAGTCAAAACCAAGTAGTAAACCGCAAATTGCTAAGAATGTTTTTTAATCACACTTCTAGCTAGAAGTGAAAGTAACAGTATTGAAAATGCCCATAACAGATCCCTGGGTCCTACTTTCCAGACAGTCAATCAACTTTCCTTTCTTTCATGTTTCCAGATATTTATGGGAGACAGGATTATGTGTAATGTTCTGTATTAATTAGGACAACTTAGGCTACAAGAACAGAATCATTGAACCCAAAGTAATTTGAAGGAGGACTTTTCTGACTTAGAAAGTGTGATACCAGGCTGGGGTAGGCTCTGGGTTGGCCTCATGCTCCATAGCAGTGATACCATTAGGGATCTGTTCCTTTCCATCTTCCCACACTCAGAGTCAGCATCTTCCCCAGGCTATCTGCCTCATGGCCACAAAATGGCTGCCCACATCTGAGGATGCACATTCAGAAACAATACACCTGTCTCACATTTCAACCAAACTATTTTCATTTTTACTCTCATTAGACAGATGGCAACTGCTACCCTGGAAGCACCTCAGCTTGCAGGAGAGGTGTAGAAGTCCCTACAACTCTGCCACTTTTGTGAAGAGAGCAAAGAAAACAATGCATACTAAGCAGAAAAAATTAATTGTTCACTTGTTTTTCCAACGTTGACCTTCTACTCCTTTTCTTGAGTCTCCTTCAGTTTATCCATTTAGGCAACAACCATTTATTAAGAAATAAATCATGGTTTCTGCTTGGCTTCAAAGAAATTCTAGACTTACTAAAAGGAAGACAAGAGAAACAATTATTTCAGTAACAAAAGGAGAGATTTACAAAAATAAATACCTCAGGATCCAATGGCTATGGGAAAGATATGGTATAGAAAATAAGAGTGGGGCACAAGGCAGGGATCTGAGGCACATGGAGAACACAGCCAGAGCCTAAGGCTGAGTGGGAAAGGGGGCAAAGGAAAAGGTGTTTGGATTGTATTGTGAAGCGTCTTGTGTGATAGTCTGGGGAGACTGAACTTGGTTTGTGCAAATCAGTATAAGCATATTCTGCTTTGCTTGGGTGGGTGGACCCCAGCGGTCCAGTTTGTTGACCCTCAGATCCTAGGGCCGGCCACAAATTAGCTTGGGATCCTAGCTACATCCTTTCTGTATTACTCAATGTCATTTTGATGCCTCAGCTTGAGGAACAATGAAAGGTACTGAGTTATGGCCGCTTTCCAAAATGCAAACGCTAACTTGCTGCCTAATCCCACATTAAAAATGCACACATCCATTTCCGAATGGGAAGATGTGTGTAACCTTAGACCAAACAGCAACTTCGAAGGTCTCAAAGCCAGGGGCCAACTCTGAGCTTCATTTTCTAGGTAATTATTCAGCCATGTACATCAGCTGGAATTTGAAAGCCAAGCAAGTCCTACAGAAAAAGGGAAGAATTGTAAAAAGAGAATCAAACAACCACAACAGGACAAATAATCCTGAATCACAAATGAGAACGCGCCCATTGGCAGAGACACAAAGGTAATATTTTCACTAGGATGAATAGTCCCAGGAAAATGTCTTCTCCAATATCAGACACAACTAGGTCTTTCCTTCCATATAAGACATGAATGTTTTCTTTTTCCACTTCATCTTCTTCAGTTATCCAAACAGAATTTTGGCAACAGAAAAAATAATGAACTTAGTCTATTTAGGTCCAATATTTCCTCATTAATGTACTAACTCCCTGTCAGTAGTCAAATAAGGCACATTTCCCTGTCTTTTATCACCTTTAGAATTCCAATGTCACCAAATAGCTAAACACAAGCTATTTAACTTTATCCCAGTGCAAGAAGCAAACACCTTGAGAGCACATTAATTTCATCCTGAGACTTTAGGAAATTTTGTATAGCACAAAGACAGGCTACTATTTAAAATGTTCTTTTTAATTTTATTTAAATGTGTGTCAGAACACTTCAACTTCAACCACTCTGCTAAGAGGCTGTTGTTTTAGTTCACAGTGTACATAAAGGGAAGGATCACCATGTGTGAACTAATATTTGCTTAACTGTCTTCATTTCCCCAGTGCCCTGCAATTCGAGTGTTCAGTATCCCTTTCTTTAGTGGCCACGATGGTAACTGAAGAGAAATTATGTTGTTTCTGAGTGCAGCATATGCCAAGAAGCTTAGTATTCAGCGAAGTCTTTTTCACAGCTGTGTGTTAAAAGATACCTTGATTTTCATCCTTAAGTGAGGCCATAAGAAGGAGGCCAGGAGGACGGAGGGTGGCCTGGGAGGTTAGCTCAGGTGAGAATAGTCCCAGGAAAATGCCTCACTTTGCCATAACCAGAAGTTAGAATATTTCTCCTCCTTATGTAATAATTTTGAAAAGAAATAACTGCTGCCCTGGGAAGTTATATTAAAGTTCTGTATACTTAAAAGGAAAAACAACACCAATAAAGGAGGAGGAATGGGATGGGGAAAAAAGAACAAGGAAAACAAATTTTTTTTAATTGTCTCATTACAGAGAAGATATGGGGGTGTGGTTTAGGGATAGAGTGGGTTCAATGCCCAGCACCAAAACCAAAACCAAAAAGAAGGAAAGAAAAGAGGAAAGGAGAAGAGAGGAGGGGAGGAATAGGGAAGTTGGAGGAGAGGAAAAGAAAGGAGCAAGGGGGAAGGAAGGAAGGAGGGAAGGGAGGAGGAAGGGAGGGAGGGAGAGAGGGAGGAGGGAGGGGAGGAAAGGGGAACGAAGGGAAGGGAAGGGAAGGGAAGGGAAGGGAAGGGAAAGGAAGGGAAGAAAAGGTGAGGGGGATATGGAAATTTGCCAATCACAATCTCTAATTGCACTAGCTCTCCCTGCGGGCACCAGTTGAGTAAGATTCAAGATTGTCAATCATTCACTCCCAAAGCTGTCAGAGGACTTGAGATTGCAACACAAAGCAGTAGGATCAAAGCTTGAAGTGGAATAAAGAGAGGAAGAATAACATCCCAGTGCCCTGGATATTACTACATCTTTGCAGTTGAAGGTTTCAGAGTGCCCTTCACGACCCTTCCTAACCCTCCTCTACCTGACCTTCATTTTGTCCTTCCCTTGGCTCCTGTGCTCTCCCCCCTCAGATCCCATGACCCAGCACCTTCGAAGGTAAGAGCGTCGCCTAAATTATGGAAATGGCAGAGGAAAAGAAAGACAACCTTGCTGTTTCTTCTTCACACCTCTCTGCCTTCCCACTCCTCCTCCCCAGACTTCTTAGCCACCTGGATTTGCAGCCTGCGTTCCTTCCACACCAGCTCTCTTGGTGGCCCCTGCTGTTTCAAAACCAAGATTATCGATGTCACTTTGCCATTTTGCCCATTTCAGAAATGGCTTTAGGGCTGAGGAGTTCTTAAAAATCCAAACTCTGCATCTTCTTTCTCCACCTCTTTACTGGCGTTGCAGCTTTGATCCAGCCAATGAACCATGCTAAGAGGAAAGCTGTTTACCTTCTCGGGGCTTCATAACAGCACTGCTTACAGGCCTATCAAAATAATGTCTGTGTACACTTGATCCCCAGAGGCTCCCAACCCTTCTTCAGTGTTATTATACAATAAAGCTCTCTTTATAAGATTGCTTTTCAATTGAGTGTTTGACGTTGACAGAGGCAGAACAAGTCGTGTTTGCCTTCACAGTTTCACACCATTCATCTCTAGAGGGAGCATGTGTCTCTTTTGGACCACTGGGCATTGTAGAGCAGAGCCAGGAAGCACAAATCGTGTTCTCCTTCTGCCCATCCATAAACCATGCCCTGCACCCGGAGCCAAGCAAGGCAGCAGCAAGGTCTGCTCTCAGCAGCAGCTAAGCCTGTGTTCTCTGCTCCAGGCCAGATTTCTGGAGGCCCTGGGCCTCCCCAGGGAACAGAGCCTAGGTCTATAGTTGAGCACCTCTGAACATAAGTGTTTTACTGTCCTCCTGCTCTGAAGTCCTTGTGGATTTCTTCCCTTTTCAGGCCCCACTGAGACAACCTCCCAGCTCAGTCAACACTGCAGTTGTCTCTGGCTGAGCCTTCTGGGCAGTAAATAGGTGGATCGCAACAGGAAGGCTTAAGTCGGTACAGTTGTTTCTTGCTGCAGGTGGCAAGTAGTTTCCTGTGTGTGGCTCAGGGGAGATTCTGAGCGCTATCACAGCATATCTCACCTGTTTATGTGTTTCTTCTTGTCTTCTGGCCCTTGCTCGTTTCTGCAAATGTTAAAAAGTGTCTTTTCTTCAATAAATAATTTCCTGCAAGCTTTTGCAGGTTTGGTACAACTCCACTGCTTTAATAGTTTTTTTCTCCACTTCACAGTCCTTTCCAAAAAAGCACCATACCGTAAGTGCTATTGGATGCTATGCAATGTCAGGCTGGGTTTCTTTCTTTTTCTTCTTTTCTTTCATTTCATTCTGAGTTCAAGCACTTACAAAACCTCCAGCACATAAACCCCAAGCCCATGCTGGGGCTTTCACAAGGCTGTGGGTCCCGGTTCTGCAGCAATTGCATACCTAAGTCCTTGTATTTCATCCACACTTTTAGGAGGAGAGAAACAGACACGGAGGCAGAACAACAGTGTTATGTTTTTGCTTCTTGCTGGCTACATCTCTTCTTGGGGGGAAGGATATTGGCAGACATAGATGAAAAGATTGTTTTTTTAAAAAATTTTAGTAATAATCTATAAATGCAATAAACATTTACTGAGTACTTGCTTAAGGGATGGCGCTACAGTTTCATATGCACAGCCTTATTAATCAACTCAATGATACATTAAAGGTACTAACATAATTCTATCCTGATTTTAAAGATGGATAAATGCATTCAGGCTAAGGTCTCAGACCAAAAAAAAAAAAAAAAATCAGCTCAGAGTGATAAGGAGAGATTTTCTTGAACACAAGGTCTGTGTTATTAACTTCCTTGCCAAACAGCCGGCCCCCCAGAGCTAAACTGACATCATTAGAGTTGCCCAAACAATGTTATTTTGTAACAATATTTAGAATTTAAGCTACCATAGTGACCAGCATTCTTTTTGCTTACTAGCTCCTCTAAGTTTAAAAAAAAAAATTCTGGATTACTGACAATTTTACCTAACATGCTAAATGTCAAATATAGTGTGACTTTAAGGGTTTTTTCTTAAGACACTTTTTAGCATTTGCTCAAATTCCTCATTAATTCAGTTATACTTCATACAACACGAGTTTCCTAAACTGTACGAATGAGAGTGGGAATTAATCTAAAGGACCCATTTAGTCACTTCTTACACTTAAATTGTCCAAATATATCTGAGTTTACTCTTGTATTTTAAAAAATTCTTTAGTTTTGCCTGTTTGTAGTATTTATTGTTAATATTCATAACAGACATTTGGACAATTCTTTCAATGTACATTTCATATGTATAATCTCATTTAATCCTCACACCAACCTCATGAAATATTGTCTCATTCTGTAGGTGGGAAAACTGAAGCTCAGAGAAATTAGCCTCAATAAGAACATTACAAGGGTTCATAGCCAGCAGAGAAGAGAGTTGACAATAAAATCTTGATCATCTGATTCTAAAACCAACATCTAGAGCATTAGATTGTAGTGCTGGTGCCCAGTTTGCAGGTGGCTTCCTTCTAAGTTTTCACAAGGACCTCTACCAGAAGCCAACATGACTGACCTCTTTTTTCCTTGAAGGAAGGGCTCCTACAGTTAACAAAGACAAACAAACAAACAAAAAAAAAAAAACTCTAGTCACATTAAATGCTTTAGAACAGAATACAGAACTGAGCCATCATCTGTGCTTGTGTGTGTATGTGTGTGTGCACGTGTGCGTGTGTGTGTGCATTTGAATGATTCTAATTACTCAACTATTTGTGAAGCTCAAGTCCAGGGCTTTGCTGAATCTGGTAGTCCAGGAAATATACTAGCACTCACAGAAGCTTATTTGAAAATGTTAAGTTTCTAGAATAATAGACATAATGAACTATGCTAAATATATACAATTTAGCCATTTTTCATTTTAGAATAACACATTTGCACATGAGGTAGGTTTAGAGTAACACTCATCTATTAAAGATGCAGTCTTACAATTTACAAGACAGAAAACAAAGGTCGGTTGATTTTGTTAAAGGAGATGAAAGAATGTAGAGGTCAGGATATTTCTGGATACGGTTTTTTAATTATTCTAATGGTGTTCAATTTTTTCTTTTTTTTTAAAGAGGATAAAACCAAGGAAAATAAAACAGAATAAAACCAATCAAAATAAACCAGTATAAGTGATACAGGGCTTCAAAATCTTATGAAACAAATAATAGTTACATAATGCCTTTGTTGTCTTCAAAATAGCTACAGATACCTTAGGACATAATAAAAATCGAGCAGAACAAATAGAATAGAAACAATAAAAACAAAACAATGTATGCAATAAAGGACTTCAAAACAAGCCAATAGTAAATCTAAGATGGCTACTATGTCTTGCTATCTTTCAAATAGCTGCTCATGCCATCAGATTTGACATAATCAAACAAAACAAAACAGGATAAAACCCAACCCAATGAAACAATGAAAATGATATGGTTTCGCTGCCAGGATAGCTTCCCAGTGTGGCCTGGTTCTCTTCCTCCACAGTCTGTGGATGGCACTGACTCACAGAGAGAGGCTCGGGTGTGGCTGTCCCCACTCCGGCAGCAGCCCACACGTGGTCTTGGTTTCCAGGCAGGGATCATCTGGTGAGGCCTGGTTCTCTCCCTCCACAGTCTGAGAATGGCTGCAAATCCACTTCTTAGTTGCCTGGTACTTCTTGGAGGGACCAACAAATGTCCCATCATGTGCCTGAGTGTCACAGCTAATGATAGTGCTCTGTGCATATGAATGGTGCTGCCAGTTCAAAACAGTGTGGTTTGTGGTGCTTCTTTGCATAAGACAGTGATGCTTGCTCTGGAAACTTCTGCTCCATCTCACCCTCAGTCTTTGCAACTAGGACACTTGTGATAAGTGGTGAAAGTACTAATGGAGAAGGAAGCACAGACTCAGTCACCAAGCTGACCAAATCTAACTAGCCCACTCAGAAGCCAACCCCATGACTTGGGCCTCATCAGCGTAGCACTCCAGCCAGCTCCAACACAGGAGGTGTCATTTCATGGTAAAGGGGATAATTTCCCATCACCAAAGGTATTCTGCTTCCCATAGAATATTCTCATCATCCTTCTGAAAGGAAGCATGGATGGCAGAGCCAGGTCACCTGGATTACTGTCACAGCTCTGCCACAAATTAAACATCAGACTAGGCAGGTCCCTTTAGACTCCTATGACTCTCAAGCTTGTTAACTAGAGAGCAGAATAACTGTACCTGCTTTGCAGAATGGTGGCAGGACCAAATTGATACCTTTGCAAAATCTGCACTCCTCTTGCCCAAGTGAAGAAATCCAAATTTTTTAACATAATTTTTAATTTTATTAATTAGCCTAAGAATTATCTTAATTCTACCCTTGCTGTCAAATCTCATCCTTGGCCACATCTTTTTTTTTTTCAAGATCTGGTTTCAATATTTAGTGCTTTGAACTTGCTTATGTAGCCTCAAACTCAGTGATCCTCCTGCCTCAGCCTCCAGAGTTCTGAGATTATAGCTATGTGCCACCATACCCAGTTAGCCACATCTTTCTTAAATTCTCAGCTTCAGTCTCTCTGATATTTTATGCCCCCCTCAGCTGTACCACTGTCCTTGGTACATAGGTTGTCTTCTTCCCCATTCTTAATTTTGTTTACTGTGTTTGTCAGCTTTCTGTTGCTGTGACAAAATACCTTGGAATAACGATTTAAAAGAAGAAGGCTTTTTTTTTTTTCAATTTGGCTCATGGTTTGTTAGAGACATCAATCTTTATCAGCAGACTTCATTGATTTTAGGCCTGTAGCAAGACAGAAACATCATAGCTGAAAGGCGAGGTGTAAGAAAACTGCTCATTTTATGTCAGCTAGGAAGCAAAGAGAAAGACAGCAGGAGCCAGGATATAGTCTCTAAAAGTGCACCCCTAATGACTTCCTTTCTCCAAGTAGGCACCACCTCCTAAGGGTCCACCCAGCGGTGAACACTCAGGGGTATGCACTACCAAGGTTGGTGCCATTACGATCCTATCACCCCTCCAGGCCCCACTTCAGAATATTGCTGTACCCAAGATCAAGTGTTTGATAGTCAAGCCACTGAGGGACATTTCAGATCCAAACCATAACACTTAGGTAATTAATTAAATCTTAGATTTGACATCAATTCTCTCCAAGAAGCCACCTGTGACTTCACCTTCCCTTCCTTCAGACAAATCTGCACTAAATCACTAGTGTGAAAGCATTCATTTATTCACTGAACTACTACTTATTAAAAGCGCCAGGTTACCGTTTCAGATCCTAGATAGAGAAAACAAGGAGGACAGGACCTCTGTTATTATTGTTTGTCAGGAAACTAGACAATAAATGAAGTAGCTAATGAGTAAAGAAGAAATTTAGGTAGCACAAATTCACAATCCTTCATGCAAAACATAGGGGTATTTCAAAATTTAGAAATTTTTAAATTTTTAAATTTTAGAAAAGTTACACAGTGTAATCTAGCACATTAACGTATCCATAGTTAAATACATAAGTATTCATAATACATTGAATAAATAACGTTTCTGGTCCTCAGACCATTTGATGCTAATTAGCTTGTACCAAAATCATGGGGGAGAAAACTTTACTTGTCAGATATTTGGACTTAAGGATTATGAGTAAGGAGGATGTGTGGAGCTGAGCTACGAAAGGTGTGAAAAAGCAAACTACAAAAGCATCTAAGGGAGGAGCCCTCCAGGCTGAAAAAGCAATAGCCAATCAGCCTAGGGTTCTTTTGTTCAATTCAGATGGAATTCGTGGATCAACAAAATGCAGTCGTGCTAACAGGCCTGATGTCATCAGATGATACCAAATAATACTGGATGCCAACAGTTGACCCAGTCAGCTGCTGGACACTTCACCATAGGTTGCCCCTGCCAGGTGCTGTTCTCAGTGTCTGACTTGCATTGGTTGCTGGTCTCTGGAGCTCTTTGGTGCTAATAGCACTTAGTGACTGCTCTGTCCATGTTACTCACAGTAAGAATCCCAAATAGATTTAAAGGACTTTTGGAGCCCACACTAGTGGAGAAATAAATAACAAGCAGGTTTACAGGAGCACCAAAGCACGTCTTCATTCTAACAGGCCTGTGCTGCAGCACACAGGAGTCAGTACATGGGAGAGAGGCCTCCTATACTTACCCAAGAAATGGTTGGAGAGCACTGCTTATACAGCAGCTGCAGACCTGTGATTGGTCCAAGTGTAGGCCTATGACCGGTGCCAGGTTCCAGAACAGCCTCAGCTGTCATGGTGGCAATTCCCTGAAGCAGCAAGACTGATACCAGGGAATAGTCGGGAGGGCTAGCTGTGGGGCTGGGGAGGTTAACAATGGCCCCCAATCTTCCCCTCCCTGATCTTAGCCACCCCAGAGCAGCCTTCCTTCAAAAAGACAACAGTCACATCTGACCTGGCAGGAGCAGGGCTGGGGCACCACATTGGTGATTGAGCTGCACTCGTGTTGGAGTAGAGTGGAGGCCAGTGGGTGCCACACAGCCAGGGAGGACACTGGACTAAGTTATCCCTGTCCATTGGGCGAGGGAGAGGGGTACAACAGCTTCCAGCCAAGCCACGAGCTGCTCCAGCTGGCACAGGAAATGGGAGAGTCAGATGCTTCTCACCTGTCTCACAGCCACTCAAGCAATAATGAAGTCTTTAATTTTCTGCTTCCTATTTTTTATTATAAACTTAATTAACTGCAGAGAGAGTGTTTTTTTCTGGTGCATAGCTTCTTTGTGTCCCCAGTGAAAAGATATCTGGCTCCAAGTAATTGCTTTAAAAAAAAACAATTTTTGTGGCAATGAATATAGCTGAATAACAAAACGAAAGGAGGTAGCTAATTACTAAAGTGTTAACTCGGGGAGAACTTGTATAGCACCTAAGAAGATCAAGGCCTTCCTAAAACCAAAGACGGGTCTGTAATGTTGATCCTCAGAGGTGTCCAACTTCACTGCTTCATTTCATGCACTTAATTTGGGAGCACTTAGTTGCTTAGCAAGAATCTCCAGCAGACACGGAGAGGAGAAGAGGCCTTGCTCTGGGATCATTGCCAGTGGGGCTGGAAGGAGTGTTAGCTAAAGAGCCAAGCAGCTGCCGAGATGCAGTCATAACTAACAGTCATGCCCAGTTATAAATGCACCCGCTGCCCCACACGCAGGTCCATACCCTTCTCTGTCTCCCTGCCTGCAGGGCCTCCTTAGGGCCAAGGCACTGTAAACCACCCAACCCACCCAGCAGTGGGAAGTCATGGCCTCGGTCCTTCAAAGCATAAGTCTATGTGCCAAGCCTGACCTCAGAGAAGCAGTCAACATTAGTGAGACCACCTCCTTAGAACTTCCCCAGAGCTTCTCACTACTCCCTCTTCCACGTTCTTTTCAGGCTTCCTGATGCTCTGATTCCTTCAAGTGCCTGCCCAAAACCTGTGAGTGTGTCGTACCATCAGAGGATTGAAAGAGACATTGCGAGGTAACTGGAGTCAACTCTTCCCCCTCACAGATCCCGATGCATTTAAGGAACCTACCCGAGAATCTACCATCTATATGACTCTGCCCTGGGGACAGAAATTCCATGACCTTTCATAATAACTCAAGTTCTTGACAGATCGAGGGATTTACTTCTCACACCAATGAAGACAATGATGCGTTTTTGGTTTTAAAATAACAACATTAAAAATTTTAACAACTTACCAGGGCCTTGGATTAAGGAATGAATGCTACATGACAATAAAGTCAGAGCATTTCGACGTTTCGTGTTCCTGAACGTGAATGTCAGAAAGGTGACTGTGGTTTGGAGTCTGAAAACAAAATAAGGAAGTGGCTCAAATAGGAAAAATAATATAGTTTATTGATTCCCATTTTCAAAAGATACTTCCATGCAATTTCTGTCCTCCTGCTCTGCAAATAGATGTGGCAATCATTCACTTATGTCACAAATTAGGTCATCAGCACATTTGGAAAGCACCAGGGCCCACTTCTCAGGGTCTGTGTCAGGATGTTCACTAGTGCTGCTGACGGGTTCCACTAAACAAAGCACCTAGAGTCCATTTCTCTAACCCTCCTATTTTCTTAATTTCTTAGGTTCTCTCCTATCAGGGAGCCACCTGTTAAAGGATATTAGGCATCCCCCTCGAAAGAGTTTATCCTTAAGATATTCTTATACAAGAAACTTTGGGAGGGAACCTATACATCTATCTATTAGGATAGCTGTCCTTTTAAAAAATAATTAAATTACACCCACATTATAAAATGCAGCTTACAAAAGCTCAACAAGTAATGACTGGCCTGTTGTAAAAGTGTCATTGAACAAGATATCATGGCATGCTCTGCAGAAGATGCTAAGGGGATTAAGATGCAGTCACTGCCTTCCTCAGAACCCTGCCAGTGATGCAGGGACACCGCACACAGGGTTCCCTCCATGGCAACCTGTGACAGGTGCAGGGGAGAGGCCTGGCAATGCCCTGGGAGAGAGAGGGGAGAGAATACCCTCACGTCTGCCGTATAAAGGATGGACCATTTCACCAAGAAAGTGGTAACTTAGCCTTCAAAGGCACTAAATAGTTCAATAGCTTTTTGATTGATTACAAGAAGAAAGCAAACCACAATCCAGGTGGGCTTCAGCAAGGATGGATTTTTATTTCCTGTGATAAGAAGCCCAGAGACAAAGAAGGTTCTGGGGACAGCATGATTAGCTTCATGATCCCAGTCATGTTCTCTTCATTTTCTCCTGTGTTCTGGGAGGCACTTCTGCTCTGTTGGGTACTGGTAGTTCACACGTCACACCCAGACAAGTACAAATGATGAAGAGGGATGGTTTCTTTCATTGAAAAGGTAAAGCTGTTAGCAGCAGATAGCCTTTGTCTCTTACTAGCCAAGACCGGGCCATTTCAACCAATCTCTACAAAGGAAAGGAAGTTACCAGCCTGGGTTAGACAGCTGAAACCTTGCAAGGGAGTCACCACAATGAAGGCTAGTTTGGAAATAAATAGACAAAAATCACAAGTAAGGAACTCTCTGTGGAGAATGCACTGCACACAAAAGCAAGGGGACAAATACCAGG
Source organism: Dasyprocta punctata (assembly GCA_004363535.1). NCBI lineage: Eukaryota > Metazoa > Chordata > Mammalia > Rodentia > Dasyproctidae > Dasyprocta > Dasyprocta punctata. The sequence goes on from RJWM01009179.1 coordinate 46,933, forward strand.
TGTGAGAATAGAAATGTGAACATGTATACAATGCCCAAAAAAATAGAGGAAATTGGGAAGAGAGAGAAGGAAAAATAAGAGTAAAATGTGTTATTTATTTACCATTTGTATACCAAGTCTTATGCCCTGAAATTTACATATATCCTCGTACTTAATCTTACAGTGACTCTTTGTGAGAGATAGTATTACCTCAGTTTTACAGATGACGAAACTGAAACTGAGAGAAACTCGGGAGATTATCCAAGTTCACAAAGCCAGTAACTTGTGGAATCAGGATTTAATTGCAACTCATTTTGATTCCAAAATTAATATTTCAAGGGACCCAGGAATCTAACTCAGCTACAGAACAGAGTGCATGTGGGGAAAGTACCAAAACATAAGAAAATAACTGGGCATGCATTGTGGAAGAATTTAATACCAAACTAAGGAGTCTGGTTTTTTTCTGCAGGCCAAAGGAGAAAATCCCTGAGTGAAAAAAAAAAAAGCCAAGACTAGAACTGTATAGTATTTTAGAAAGAATGCTCTGTAAGTTATTTGTAGAATGGATTATGATAGGAAATCAGACAACTAAATGACCTAAGAAATTCTGGCAGCAATCTGGGACTTAAATTAATGGCAGCGGGGCCAGGGAGAAATAAAGGATGAATTTTATAGGAGTCTGGTAACTGAATATAGGATATGAGGGATTAGAAAAAGGCAGGGCAGAAGATGACTCAGATCTTTGAAGTCTTGGAAACTGGGGGAGTGGTGGCATTATCCACATTAGAAAGGATGGCAAGGAGAGTTGTGATTAGCTGACAGGGAGAAAGGCAGGACACTGCTGCTAACTTCTTATAACTGTCCTTGACTAAAACCTTGATATTTGTGTTTTGTTTTGTTTTGTTTTGCTTTGCTTTGTTTTGTTTTGTTTGGCACCGGGGATCAAACACAACTTTATGCCTGCCATGCAGGTGCTTAAACCACTGAGGCAAACTCCCGGCCCTAGTTTTTTGAGGCAGGGTCGCACTATGTAGCTCAGGCCAGCCTTATGCCCCCATTGTAGCCCAAGCCAGCCTCGAACTCACAACGCTCCTCCTACCTCAGCCTCCCGAGTGCTGAGATTAAAAGCATGTGCCACCATGCCTGGTTAACCTTGATATTTGGAATAAGGTAAGACAGCAAAGCAAGAAAGAGCTGTGCCACGAAGTGCAAAAGAAGGAATACACTAATCAGTTATGTTTTTCCACTGTTTCAAATCTGTTGTCAATTCCCTTTCCTGGATCCCTATATTGTACAGCAGCTTGTCAATTAAAAATAGAATAGCTGGGAATTTAGCTCAGAAGCACAAGTGCCTGTCTGGCAAGCACAAGGTTGTAAGTTTGACCCCAGTACAAAATAAATAAATAAATAAATACATCACAACAAAAATACAATTTCACTATGTCTATTTTGCTACTTGTCAATAAAAGGAAAAGTTTGCTACAATAAAACCTGAGTAAAGAAGATAGAAAATAAACTGCTGAAAATAATGCAAAATTATTTCCTGCCTTTAAAAACAAATGGCGCCCAAAATTCTTCTTAATAATCCCCTCAAAATATGTTTTAAAGGCCAGGTGTGGTGGCATATACCTGCAATAGCAGCACTCAGGAAGCTGAGGCAGAAGGATCACTGTGAGTTCGAGGCAGCCTGGGCTACAAGGTAAGTTCAAGGCCTGCCTGAATTGCATTCTGAAACCCTGTCTCAAAAAATAAAAATAAAGAAATTTTTTAAAATGGTTTAATTACAAGAACATCCCCCCAAAAATCTTACCTGAACATTGTATAGCAATGCTAGTCTCTTGCATACTAAAGCTGCATTAAATGAAATCACAGTTTCTGTTAGTGTTTTTTTTCTTTTCCCTAGCAATTATGATCAATGTTAGAAGACTCACAATTTTATAATGTGACTCTTAAATTTTAACCAGCTTGTGGCCCAGAAGTCAACCAATAAGAGTTTTAGCTGATTGAGCAATGTTATAATGTAATTATTTTGGCTTTGTAGTTATTTTTTGCATATTGGCACCTATGCTGCATTGGTTTTCCATTGCTAGGCAACAAATTACAAGTCAGCAGCTTAAAACCCATTTCCTGACTCACAGTTCTGTAAGTCATTGCCCCATGTAGTAAGACAAATGTCCTTGCTCAGGATACCCTAAATTCGAAGTCAACTTCTTTGCTTGCCAAGCCTGGCAGTTCTAAGAGGAAGTCAATATTTGCTGTTAGCAGAATTCAGTTCCTTGCGCTTGTAGGACTGAGGTCTGCCTTTCCTCGCTGGCTGCTTCCAGCTTCTAGAGGTTATTCTCAGGCTCTTTCCACAAGATCCCTGTAATCAGTTTACAGTATGGTATTTCCATCTTCCAGGCTAACCAGAGAGAATCTTCACAGTTTCTTCTTTTATTACCAGTCAAGGAAATACATTGCTTTTAAAGAACTCGTATAATTAGGTTAGTGACCCAGGTAATCTCCTACTTTAACATCAACTGATCAGCAACCTTAAATACACTTCCAAAATCCCCTTGGCGTGTGAAATGACATAATCACAAGAATAACACCAGAAGGCAGGTATTGTTGGGCCAACTTGAAATTCTGCCTACCACACATGCTGAGACTAATCTAGCTAAGTTTAGTCAATTTGCATTGTTATTTATAATAAATACTGTAGCTGATCTGAATTCCAGCTGAATTCCGAACTTGTTCATTTAGTTATCTTACAATATCTTATTTTTTTCTTGTTTTCTTACTCCATGCTTTTACACTTGTCTGTTTTTTTTTCTCTCCTTCTGTATTTATCTTTTATTTTCTTCACACTTGTCTTTCTCTGTCTTCAGGTAAAAGTACTGTCATTCTTAGTGCGTTTTTCATACAAGTGCTCTGTAATTACATATAATATGTTCTCTAATGTCTCTCACTACAGTATTAATGCCACTGATCTTCTATTCTGGGTGTTCAACAACTAAAGTTCAGAGGCTGTATTGGGTGATATACTATGTACCCTGAAGTCCTCATATACTTTTGGTGGGGCTGAGTCTAGCATGGGGATTGGCAATGTGAGTGCTGTACCTGACCAGGGGTGGAGCTGACATACAGTATAAATGAGGCAGGTCTTCCTCTCGCTCGCTTCCATGCTTCCACCTTCTCTCTCGTCAGCCTGCCTGACAGTTTGCAGCTGCCATGAATGGCTGCCCAGCCACACCATGCTGCCTTGGAGCCAACTAAGTGTGAACTGAAACTCCCGAGAAACTGTAAGAAATAAACCTTTCCTTCCCTAATTTTGGGTGTCAGGTACTTTGTCTCAGCAACGATTGAAAAGGAACTAAGACAGAATTTGGTACTGGGAGTGGGGCCATTGCTGTGACTATTCCTGACCATGTGGTTTGAGAGCCTTTGGAAATGGCTTGTGGGAAGAGTTTGGAAAGGTGCGGAGGTGTCACCTACATGCACAGAGCTGGAACAGCTTAGGTTGTTCTGTATGGGAGATTCTGGTCAGAGCTCAGGAGACCAGAAGGCTGATAAAAAGCCTGCCAGTAAGGACCAGGCTCAGGAGGTTTCTGCTGGGAAGAAGGATCACATTGGTTGTTGGACTCCACATGATGTGTGTTACGGCTTGGCAGAAAGTTTGTCTGCATTCTGCCCATGCCTGGAGACTTTGCCTGAGACTGAGATTAAGGGCAAAGGATTAATTAATCTACAGAGAGAAATTTCCAGGCAATCTAGTGTTAAAATGGTGGCCTGGATTTTATAGAGGGCTGTTAGCCAGATTTATGTTGTGAATAAAGAGCAAGGAGCCCAGCATGGTGATTCAAAACCTTGTGAGTTTGACCAGGAAGCTGTGGACTTTAAAGATGGAACTGAGACCTTGTCTGCTGAGAAGGAACAAAGGAATAAAAAAGATGGCCTGGGGGCATCCCGGGTAGCAGTGGGCCTCCACCCTTTGCAGCCTGAAGCCGGCAAAGGTGAAAGAGTTTGCTCAGAGAAAAAGGCCACAGAGTGCCACATTCCAGAGTGGTGACAGAGGCTACAGCAGGTTTCAAAAGGGTAACGGCCACACTAGATTCCAGAAAGGAGGTGACCATGCCAGATTCCAAAATGGCAGTGGCATAGAGAAAATGTTCCTCACAATCAGCTTGACAGAGCTCAGCAATCCAGGCAGTTGACCCCTACAGCCAAGAGAGAGGAAAGCCTGGGTACTGCTGCAGCTGGCAGCAGACCTTGGTGGCATCCACGTAGCACTGGTTTTAAGTACAAGAAAAGGCTAAGGCAGCTTCTGCCTTGCCTGCAGAGAGTAATGTGTAAAGATGTAAGAGTGAAACCAAGGAACATGGATCATCCAAGGAAAGTTGTGGAAGTTAAGACCCCTGAAGGTGCCACAGAGGTGGACTCACTCAAGCCTTTTGGAGCTTGCAACCAAGTTGCTTCAGAAGCTGAGCAGAGAACTCCAGGACTTAATATTTGCCCTGCTGAATTTTGGACTTGCTTTGGTTCCAATGCTTTGTATTCCCATTTATAACTTTTGGAATGGTAATGTTTATCTTGTGCCTTTGTATGTTGGAAGTGCTTAACCTTGTTTTCATTTGTACAGGGGGTTACAATTAAGGGTTTGCCGTAGATCTCGGAGGAGATTTGGGACTTGGACTTTTCAACAATGCTGAAACTGGACTTTGGCAACTCTTGGAGATGGACTAAATGTCTTTTATATTAAAGATGTACATGAGTCCTAGGGGGTCCGGGGTGGAATGTATTGGGTGGTATACTATGTACCTCCAAGTCCTTATATACTTTTGATGGGGCTGAGTCTAGTGCGGGGATTGACAATGTGAGTGCTGTACCTGCCCAGGGTTGGAGCCAACATACAGTGTAAATGAGGTGGGTCTTCCTCTTGCTTGCTTCCATGCTTCCACCTTCTCTCTCGCCAGCCCGCCTGCCGGTCTGCGGTCACCATGAATGGCTGCCCCACCACACCACACTGCCTTGGAGCCAACTAAGTGTGAAGTGAAACTCCTGAGAAACTGTAAGAAATAAACCTTTCCTTCCCTAATTTTGGGCATCAGGTATTTTGTCTCAGCAACAGTGAAAAGGAACTAAGACAGAGGCCAAGACTAAAAAGGTGACTAGACTCAGAGAAACAACAACCACAAAAAAAGGCCCTAGTCAGTACACCTCACTGTGTTAGTTGCCCAGGTCATAGTTCCTGTTCCACATCCAATTGCTCTTGTTTCTTAAAAATGGCTTATCATGGTGACTGTCAACCTGCTACAATATACCTCTCCTGCCTGCAAAGCCAGTTCAAGACCTTTGAGATGTCAGTGCCACTGTGATTGCTCTACTCTTTGGGACTGTTTAGACTTCTATATGCTTACTTAGACTGTTAGTCCCCGGGAGAGGCCAGTCACTTACCTGTCTAAAACATTGGACTCAGTGTCAAGAAAATAGCGTCTCTCTTTATGGTACTTGTTACAACTGCTCTCTTAATCAGGGAGGCAAACAAGTTGACATTGGAACATGAAGATAAATGACTCTCTGATGGCTATGAAAACAGCTCCCAAAGGTGAGAAAAAATCCCGAGCCTCTTCATGGCCACCATAGTGACCTTCTTGGCAACCTGAGAGGCTCTGAAGGACTTGGAAAACCATCTATTTAGAGCCTGAGGGTGTCTTACAAGCTTTAAAAAGAATTAAAACAAGAAGTGGATGAAACAGTGCCTGTGTGACTGCCAGCTATGGGATGATGGGGCTGATAACACACAGTTAAACTCACAGAGGAGGAACCAAATAGCCAACATAGCCAGCACTTCCTCTAAGAGATGGGTTCTGCAGGATGTGCAGAAGACGGCCCTAGAAGCACATATACAATCAGACTGTGATAAATCGGTTGATGGCAATGACTCTTCTGGTTTGAAAAAATCCAGATGACCTGCCAGAGCAAGTCACGAACTATTTGATAACTGTGCTACATGAAACAGGCATACAGCATATGATATTTGCACTGCAGTACCGTAGCCCAGATGAGGAACTGCTGATGGCACACATAAAGGGCATGATCCTGGTGAGTGGTTGGCCAGCACATTCAGGTCAGCTGCAGTCCCTTTAGCCCCCTTTGCAGATCACTCAATTCACGATGCTGTTGATGCCTTGGCCAGAGGGAAGTTATAAAAGTGAAGCACCACAGTAAGGTGAAACTGGTAAAAGCTGTACTGGCAAAGAAAACAAAGGGGGGCCTCTGGTGAATAAAGCCATCTCCCCACCCCTAAGGATAGGCTGTGGGGCCACTAAAGGTTGGTTGATGCCAGATCTGGATAGACCTGCTGGCTGCTGACCTAGCCACAGATAAGTTAAATGGGCAGCCTTTGGATGCGTCGCTGACTCTGTGGAGGCAATGATGCCCTGAACAGCAGTACTGACCGATGGGAGGGCCAAAAGGCCAAAGCAGCCCTGGTAAAGCTGAAAGAAGTGATACTGGCCTCCTTTTACCCCAGTTAGGAAGCAAGCCAAAGTACCCAGGTCCTGAGGGTCCTGGGAGACCAGAGGTCACATGTGGAAGTGACTATTTACTGTGCAGCAGTAATGGATATTGGAGCTGAGTCAACATGAATACACAGCAACCCAGACCATTTTATAGGACTCACTGCATGCACAGAAAGATATGGAGATCACTGCTTGCCCCTGTACCTGTATAATGTCTGTGTTTTCCCAGTTGCTGAATACATACTAGGGGGTGGACACACTGACTGGAGAATTCCATTGATGAATTCACGTGATTAAAACCATAGTCCTAGGCCATCCCCACCATGCACCACTGACTCTTCTGCAAGCCGCACATGAAGCAATATCAACTGCCTGGAGACCATGAGAAGGGACAGACTGTCTTGGAATTTAAAACAACACAGGGGTGACACTCCCTACACAGAGTCTTTCAGTACGGCCCATGAAGAAACCAGATGAGTCATGGCAAATGACTGGAAAGTCTTGCCCTGATGCTGCCCCTGATGCTGGCAGGACCATTTTGCCTTCACCCAGGAGAGCAGGCAGCGGACTTTCCAGATGTTGCCATGAGGCTATTTTCATAGCCCAACTTTGTGTCATGGCCTGATGGCCCAGGAGCTTGGTCACCTGGGTCAAGTCACACACTGCGTCACTGTTTTGTATTGATGATATTATGTTAACTTGATTGTCTTGCAGATTTGAAAGCCACTGGGCACAGTCTAAAGAAAGCTTTGCTGACATGGGGGTGACAAAGACTAGGTCCAGGGAACTGGCTTGTCTGTCAAATAATTCTTGGGTGCTCTATGGTTGGGTAAGATCAGACCCTCGACAGTATGCCAATTATAGGGATATATGGGTTTGTTGGACTTTTGGCAGATATACCACACCTAGTTATCCTGCTATGCCCTTTATACCAGATGACCAAAAGGGCCACAACACAGGGCTGGATAGATGCTTGCTGGACTCAAAGAGGGCTGCTGCACAGGTGCAAACCCCATGAATCATTGACCCTCAACTGCCATTTATACTAACCATCAGTGTGGATGATGACAGATTTGGCTGAGGGCTGTGATAAAAACAGAGAAAACAGAAACACCCTGTTGGGTTTTGGTCACAGTTATGAAAGGGAGCTGAAAGCTGATATTCCCTGATTAAAAAATAGCAGTGGTATACACTGCTGTGCTTGCCTATGAGAAATCACTGCACAGATAGGTAGACAGCCTTTCCCAGGAATGAAATGACACAGGCCCCAAGTCTCACATGTTGGGGGACATACCTCCAACAGTGAGCCTCTCTCTGGGTTAACCTGTAGGCAGCCAAACTGGCAATGGCTTTGGGACCCATGTTGTACATGGCCCAGGAACCCATCCAGAAGGATAGACTATAGGACTTGATCCCTAGTCTCCCTGTACAAAAGGAAAAGTGGGATCTCCAGCTAATGCTGGATACACTGATAGCTCTGGCTGTGACCCAACCCTGTAAGGGACAGCAGTTGCTGCCCAGCCCAGTAAGGAAGTACTCTGGTTTGGAACCAAAACAGGCAGGTTAAGCCAATGGGCAGGGTTGCTTGCAATACATAAAAAAGATCCCCTCCATGTGTACATGGACAGCTGGGGAGCTGCCACTCTGGGTACTAGTTTGGGCAGCTCAAGAATGACAGAGATCCAGCCCCGGATTCACTGCTCCAGGATCAAGCAGGCTCATCCTGATGACAGTTGAAAGGCCTTTCCAGATCGGACAAATCCCTTAAAGACCACCCTGAAGAGACAACGCACTCAAAGCCTTGCTCCTCCATTCTGGAAGCTGGCAGGTCAATGCACAGCTAAAGACTGAACGGACATCGTAGACTGGAGTACCTGTCCCGATTGACTGATGTTCTGTTACCCCCGGTTGCATTTTGATTCCTCTTATCTCACTAATTTTAGTGCTTGCTACAGGACCCTAGGCTGGAAGGTTCCCCACAAAATCACCTTCACTCTCTTCTACATTGGTATGACTATTGTACCAGGTACCTTGATCTGTTTTGTCAAGTGATAGATCCAATGTATTGCTATTCTGCATGGTTTCTGGTTCCATATCACCTGTTAATCTCAGTGCTTGTTAGCATTCTCTGGTCTGCAGACTGGGCGCCCCGTGGAAGGGCTGCCTTAGTCCTCTGCTACATAAACATAATTCTTGGGTTGCTTACCTTTAGCCATTTATACCTAAAGTAAAAAAATGACTCTCCTATGGATTATATGTATTAACATCTTAGGAGTGTATGGAAATTCAAGACACTGAAAATTCCAGGTTCAAACTAGAGGAACAAACTCAAAGATTATTACTAATCAGACCAGATGTGACTCCTCACAGCCTAATGTAGATCTTTATTTTGATGTATGCCTAGTACAAGTTAACTTTCCAGACTTTGGAATGAGAATACCATTCCAATAATACATACGTCTGCCCAGAATGGTGACAGGTTAAAAACACTTCTTGCCTCCTTTTTTTAATCTACATTCTGCCCCAAATGGGATTATGCTACACATTGGGGTGGATCCAAAGATTGGTCTGCTAACTTAGCTTTCCTCTAACCTAACCTGCCAGAAGGGAACTTGTAACTCATTACAGTATACTATTCCAGATCCCTCTCATCAAGAATGGGTATTAGGATGCCAGGTTAGAGCCCAAGTAAAAAGATGAGGGCTAGACTCATGTTTCATTTTAGGACTTATAAAGATCCGGATACTACCAGCACCTCCTTCTCATATTACGATTCCTAACCCCAAATCACCCCCATTTCCATTGACTCTTGCACCTGTTGCAAATTATTCAGAGCCCCCCACACCTGATCTCCTACATCTGGTTAATAGCACCCATCAGGTTCTCCAAACTGTAAACCCAGATGTAGGCAATGACTGCTGGCTCTATGTTCCTCTTTCAGTCCTTTCCTGTCGAGCTTGAGGTCTCACTTGAAATATCTCAAAATTCAATTCAACTACTGATTCTGGTTGTTTACTTCAGCCTTATCCTACAGTGGAATGGGGAAACACTTGCTGCTTTTAGGTTCCAGTAAAGGCCAGAATGCTTCTGCTGACTGTATAAATAGATGTGTTGACTGTCACCTTGGGTTCTCTAGCAGCCCCCTTTGGGGCTTTCTTTGTTTGTTTTGATGGCATACATCAGGTGTTTGATAGCACCAAAATGAGTCTCTGTGCACTTTTCTGACACTTGACCTCTCTATATCCAGGACAATGGGACCCTATACATGTCCCTCCTGGTAGTTCTTCTAGGCCTATATGATCCACATTCTGACATGCTTTCTGTCTGACTACTTTGAAGCTATACACCACAACTCTCTTTTTGCAAGTACTTCTTTTTACCAGTTCCTTAGTACTGAGGAAATGGGAAACCGAGAAAGAAGGTTCTCCTCTATAATCAAAACAGGGGGGAAGGCTGGAGCACAATTATAGTGTAAGAACACACTTACAGAATAGCAAATTTATAGGTATTTCATAGTAAAAGCTACAGATCACTTAGAGGCCTGCAATCATGCTCCTGCTGTTTGTCACATAGCTAGCCTGCTGACTTCAGTTAGCCTTGATTATCTGCATCCAAATAATGCAGAGTCAACTTGGCTGTGTTACTTGCTTCAAGGACTTCAGGCCCAGAACGGACTGGCCCAGTCAAGGACACATTTAACTCTGTTTTTCCTGCAAGAAACTTCCTTGCCACTTTCCCAGAATGTTTCTATATTATAGTAAACAATTTCTTTCGAGTAAATCTATTTAGAATGATCTGACTGACAATGTATGCAACCAATCATGTAATAACCTACTATTAGCTTTTGTTTCGCTAATGGTTTGCACTTGGTCCCATTAGCCTACTAGCATAATAAACAGTTGCCTTCTAACTCCTCAGTGTAAAGAGTCTTCCATTTGGTTTGAGATTGGATTTCCCATAACCCTATCACCTGGCCATGCGTGCTTGAGAGGTACCAAGCTATTTATTCTTCAACTGTGACTTAATTCTGATGTTACTCCTAAAGGGAGTTAGTCTTGCATTTCTACTTTGTACATTCTGCTTATTTTAAAACATTTTTCTAATTTCTCAACTCTCCAAACTCTCCCCATTCCAAATTGCCATGTCCTTGCCCCAAAACAGAGGTTTGAGGGCAAAAGAAAATGGCCAGATTATCAGCTTAAAATTACTCTAAGCTTTGTGGGTTAATCAGTTTTTTACTTTCTCACCACCCTTTCAAATGTAACGACCATTGATTATAAGAAGATATATGGCAGACCTCATGATTGTCTAAGTTTCTTTCATAACTAGCAAGTATTTCCTGAAGTATTTCAGAAGATAATTTTTCAGAGAAGCACACTATATCCATACACAGAAATTGTTCCTATGGAGAAGTGAAGGGGGAAAATTAAAATTTCAAATAAAAGTCTTTCCAGGATGCCCACCAAGACCAAGTGTGGACATGTCTGGCAGGTCTAATAGCAGAACACTTCTTCCATTGTGTGAATGCACCGTTGCTGTCCTTGTGTAACTGATGGCCTTACAGTGTAATTTAAAATGTAACAGAACATTCCTTCCTTTGTATAACCCATGCTGTGTATAACTGATAGCCTTACTATGTAACCTGAAATGTTTAGTCTCCCCTAACAACTCACGATGTCACCCAACCCTCCAATCACATGTGCCGAATCTGCCTATGAATCTCCCCGCTCCCTTTGTCTTTAAAAGCCTTGAAGCCCCACCTGGACAGGGCTCTGGCTCTTCAGCAGAGAACCTAGTCAGAAGCCCACTGATGTAATAAACTGCCTCTTTAACCTCCTCCTCAGTGCCCTTTGTTCCGTGTTTGGTCTGTTTTCTGCAACAAAGGGACAGTCGAGTAAACATTTCATGTGCATGGGTGGAAGCAAAAGGTTATCCTGTCACAGGTTCACAGGCCAATCAGAAAACTGCAAAGCAGCATGAAAATGGCAGACTGCAGCTCTATTGTGCCTGAAATCTTAGTGTGAGCCCATGACCTCTCTTGCTTCAGATTTTATAGCTTTCTTTTTATGCACATGAGGTTAAGACATGAAGTTTGTGAAGACCTGGGAAATTTTTAGATCTGTCCACTTAAAAATTTTTCAAAAATAAAGTTTTATTTTAGAATATTTATCATTTCGACCATAACAGAATCTATTTTTTAAAATTCTGTCTTCCTGAATCTGACTTACTGAGCTACCAAGATCTCTTGTCTATTTTAATTTAATTTGAAAATTTAGTGTAGAGAAATGACCTTCATGGATGTAATTTTTTTTCTTGAGGATGTATTTTTTTCTTGAATTGAATTGTCAAAATTAGACAAAAATTACTTTTCAGCCTCATGAAGGTCAGGTTCTTTTTCTGTACCTAAACAGATCTTTCCTTAAAACCAAATAAGTACTATAGTCCTAAAATACATAAAATTCTTAATTTGAAAATACTGTTTTAATAATAACAATTATAGCCTTTTATTTAAACTTTTTCAATGTGACAAAAGAGTTTGAGGTGCATCTACTAAAATCTCTAAATTATACTGTAAAGTCACTAACATGCTTTTAAACAGAAAATGTTTAAAATTATAAAATACAAGAGATAGATATATGTTCTTCTTTGTGATACTCTTTCAGGTTTCTGGTTCTTCACAAGTTTCTTTCCCTTGCAGTCCCCTATTATCCTGAATAAAGTAGAAAGTGTCAGGGTTAGGGTGCTTGGAAAGCTTTGATACATTTTAATACTACTTATGTTTTTTAACATCACAAAATTAGCAGTAAAGCAGAACTTCCCTAACACTATTAACATTACATAGAGCAAGCCCTGTATATTATGGACAGACTTTAGATGCTTCATTTCTGTACACGCAGACAAGGAAGTAAGAGCTATAAGCATTAGAAAGAATGAAATGTCACCGTGAAAACATTCAGATGTTATCATCATCTGTATAGACAACTTAACAAAAACAACAAATATTGGTAAGGTTATTGAAGAAAAGAAACTCTTCTATATGCTTGGTGGAAATAAATTAGTACAGCCACTGTAGTAATCAGTATGGACATTTCTCAAAAAACTAAAACAAAAATTGCAATAATCCAGCTATCTCTTTTCTGGATATATTCCTAAAAGAGTTAAATCATTGTATTACAGTGGTACGTGTATACCCATTTTTATAGCAATACAACTCACAATAACTGAATTACAGAAGTGGGCTATAAACTCATCAACAAATGAATGAATAAAGACAATGTGGTTTATATATACAATGCAGTACTACTTAGTCTTAAGGTTATCTCTGGGTCATCTGTAGAAAAATGAGTAGTTCATGATATCATAATGCTAAATGAAATAAATCATACACAAAAGGTTACATATGGCATGGCTTCCCTAATAAAAGAAACCAAAAATATAAATATTTTAAAGAGAGAAATTCAAGTGATATTGTAATCCAAATATTGAATATTGTAATGCAAACATTGTATATTATGATCCAAATATTGTGATCCCTTTTTCAATCCTCCTCACAATCCAGAAAGTTATATTTGTAATCCAATTGAAATGCTATTGGAATCCCAGCAAGTTAATTTTAATCTACCACCACCAAAGCAACCCATAGTGAGAGTAAAGGCACTAAGACATATTCAAAGTTATGGGCAGCAAAGGGGTCATAAGTCCAATCCAAGTGAGGATATATGGCCAAAAGGCCTTGATCCAAGGTCTCTCCCAGAATTTACTATCTCATGAAGAAGGGAGTGGTTCAAGGATGATTGACACTAAGGATGGTGGGAATTACGTGATCAAGGTGAGCTGAGCTAGCCAGGCAGAGAGCAAGCACCTCTGAAATATACAGGAAGAAAGATATGCAGAAGGACCAGTCTGCATAACTATTGGGCTAGCATATGAATGAATTTCAGAGGCTGTTGCTTTAGTTTTTGATATGTAAACTTTTGTACCCTGGGAAATCATAGCCTCTTATTTTGAAGCGCCTACCCTGTTGACATTCCTGGAGCCAACTAGCTCTGCCATCCCACTGCGTTGTTCTACAGGGAACACAATGCAAGGAAACAGAAAATTATCAATCAGTTGGCCTTAAAGATTACTTATCAGTACCTTAGCTAGCCGTATTTGTACCATTTAGAGCCAGTTGAAGGGAAAAGAAAATAGCACAGCCAGCTCTATACATATCGGTACATGGAGACATGGCCTGGTTTAAATCATGCGGAGGTAATATTTCTGTATTCAAGGAGAGCCATCCACTTGGTCTTCTACAAAGTGAGATGGTTGGAAACTGGCTGTAGATTCAGCAGAGATGGGAAAAGAATCTGAGGAAGGAGTGCAGGAAATAAGAGGAAGTAAAACTGATTAATGCAATATGTATGTGTACCAATTCCTCAAAATGACTATAAGTAGTACGTATTACATTGTACACAGGCTACCTACCCTAGAGTGGGTGTGGCACTCACACTTTTAATTCAAGCATTGGACCATGAATCAATCACAAACACTAGATTCAGCCACCTCTAAAAAGCCATGACTTCTTGGCTTTGTGGGGACATCCAGACACAAGCCATAACAGGATGAATGGGTAAAAAAATTCTGAGGAGAGACAAACCAACAGAATATCTTATGAACAAATACTCAAAATCATTAGTAAGTTACAGAAATTCAAGTAAACATGACAATGAGACATTGCTTTACACCTGTAATTTTGGCAAAAACTAGAAAGTGTTATAATAACTGGCTGTGTGAGAGACGTGGTATATTAGTCACCTTTGTGTTGCTGTGAAAAAATACCTAGAAAAACAGGATTCATTTTAGCTCACAATTTCAAAGATTTCAGTTTATAGTTGGCTGTCTCGATTCCCATGAGCTGATGGTAAAGCAGAACGACATGGTGATAGGAGTGTGTGTCAGAGGAGACTACTAATCTCATGGAAGATGGGAAACCAAGAGATAGGGAAAGAAGGTGGGTCCAAGGACAAAGTACATTCTTCTGAAACATACTTCTAGTGAAGCCCGTCTTCCAAATAGGTCTCAACCCTAAGGTTTCAGCCACCTCCCCATGGTGCCACCAGGTGGGGCCCAAGCTTTCAACACGTGAGCCTTGGGTAGACATTCCACATCCAAACTATAACATATGCAAATAGAGGGAGGCTTCTGTGCTGCTGGTGAGAGGATAGAACAGTGAGTACAAACCGTCAAGTCCTAGTCAAACTAAGTATATACATTCTGATTAGCCAGTGATCTCATTCTTGGGTGTGAGTATGCCAAAGACATTTTTATGTATAACTTTAAGTGGAATGAACAATAATATTTACTTTTGTATTATTTGTGATAGTAAAGGATTGGAGACAATCCAGGTATTCAACTATAAAGGAATGAATATATCAAATGTGAAGGAAACACATTATAAAATAGTAGGTGGAGGTTAGAAATGAAAGGATTAGAAGTACATGTAGAAACAGAAATGGATCTTAAAATATAGTGTTGAGAAAATATATAAGTAACTTTGTCTACTGAAGAATACCATTTATGCAAATTAAAAACACACATATTTGTGATATATCCATACAGTGAAATACTACTCAGTAATAAATGTAATGAACTACTGATACATGTATCAATTGAAAATAGTAAATTCCAATATTCATACGGCATTCCTAAAATTATAGAGATAGAGAAGACTGAATGGTTAGCAGGGTTGAGGAACTGATAAAGGAAGGTGGTGCAGCTATGAAGAGGCATCAAGTGAGAGCCTTGTGGTCATGGTGATGGAATAATGCAGGGTCTCAAATGTAATGATGGATATATGAAGCTAAACTTCAGTAGAAGTAGAAGTATCCTCACAAATACACAACAGGGTGATTCCAAAATTTCTGAAATCTGAGTAAGTTCTGTAGGTTGTACCAATATCTGGTTTTCTGGATTAGATGTCACACTGTGGTCATAGAGTACTATGGTTACAGTGAACATGGCACTGTAGTAGGCTGAGTAGCAGATTATTGGAACTTTCATGTACATTTTTGCAACTTGTTATAAATCTATGATTATTTCAGAACAAAAATCAAATGCACAGAAAATACTAAATTTTCAAAGAATATTTACAGAGAAAATTTTATGTGTCAATTATATTAAGATATTCATCTGTAGTAGGAATAGAATAAGAAAATGAAGAAAAATATAATATACAGGATAAATGAGTAGGTTGATGATGACGGGTGGGCAGAGGGATAGACAGATGATAAATAGATATATGATGGATGATGATAGATAGATAGACAAAGGAGCATTACACTGTTCAATATTCATAGTAGACCCCATATACTAAGATATTAACTCAACCCTCCTATCTCTGTTAGAAAATCAAGAAAAAAGCCCAGTCTGAGAACCAGTGGCATGCGTGGGCTGCTGCTGGACTGGAATAGCCAGACTCCAACCTCTCCCCATGAATTAGTGCCATTCACAGACTGGGGATAGAGAGAACAAGGCCTCACCAGAAAGCAAGCCCAGGCTGAGAACCAGCACCAGGCATGGGTCACTACCGGACTGGATCAGCCAGATCCCAGCCTCTCCCCATGAGTCAGTAGCATTCATGGACTGGCAGTAGAGAAAACAAGGCCACAACAGGAAACAAGCCCAGTCTGTGAACCAATGCCATGCATGGGCCACTGCTGGACTGGAGCAGCCAGACCTCAGCCCCTTCCAGCATGTGGGCTGGAAAACAAGAAGTATCAATCCCCCTAACACTGGCTTATCCAGAGAAACCCAGGCTGTGATGATATCTATGGAGGTGAAATGCAATTGGATGCCTGTGGTGTTTGGTGTTTCATAGACATTGCAGGTCTAGTGCCAGTGATCTGATCATCTGTTTGGAGGATAGCAGTAAGCAGCATGGCATCTAGGGGGGATCTCCTTCTGAGGGTTGCAGCCATTGTTGATTCCCTATGGTCAGATTTTGGAAGTCCTATATCATTTCCATTGTTTTGTTGGGCTGGGTTTTATTCTCTTCTGTTTTCTTCGATTATGTCAAATCCGATGGCCGGAGCAGCTATTTCAAAGATAGCAAGATACACTATGGTAGCAATTTTGGATTTACTACTGGCTTATTTTGAAGTCCTTTATTGCACTCGCTGTTTTGTTTTTGTTTCTATTCTATTCTGTTCAGTTCTGTTTGATTTTTACTATGTCCAAAATTATCTGCAGCTGTTTTGAAGACATCAAAACACATTATGGTAACCATTGTTGATTTTATAACGTTTTAAAGTCCTGTATCTCTTACAGTGGTTTGTTTTGATTTGTTTTAGTCTGTTTTATTCTCTTTAAATTATAAAAAAAAATTTTAAGTTTAAAAAATCAAGACAGACTTTAGAACACAATGGCTCTAATTTTGTAATGAAAATATACTTGTTTAATAAAGGTGTTAGAAAGAAATGTTACAAAAGTTCTATCTGAATGTTAGGATTGTAAGTTTTTACTCTCTATTTTTCCAGTATTCTGTAAGTATATTATGTGTTACTATTATCATAACAATAAATATTATTTAAAGATGCTTAAAGTTATAAAGGTTGATGCAGATTACAAACATGTATATATGCAAGTTCTGTTCCAAATCACAGTAAATATAGGTCTTCCAATCTTGTCTCCCTTATATTCTTCCTCTGATAAATAAACTCACACAGTTTTATATCTGATAGGTCCCCAATGTAATCTGTAATCTTTGAATCCAGTTTCTCACCTGCACTCCCACTTTCTAACTGCCTGCTGCATATCTCTCACCAGACGTCCTTTCAAAGTCTCAAACACAATACAACTTAACTCAAAGCAGACCTTCCTGACTTACACAGTATTGTAAACAGCACCACCAAATTTTCACCACATGCAAGCTGCCAGGGTACAATAACGTCACCACTTTCATGGTCCAGTGTAGAAAATACCCAAAGAAGAAAACTTGAGATTGTCAGGTGTGTCTAAGAATGTTTCAGAGATACAATGAGTTTTTTTTTTTTTTTAAGACTTTCAAGGGAATGGTCATGTCCCAGGTATGATGAGGTAGAAGTGTATGATGTACTTGGGTATTATTATGGTTTGTGTCTAGTTGTCCCCCCAAATCCTCATACACTTTTAGATGGGGCTTTTTCAGTGGCAACTGAATCTAGAGTTTGTGACTGATTCATAGTGCAATGCTAGGATTAAAGGTGCTGGAATTAAGGGTAGGTGATGGTAGAATCAATCCACTAATCAGATTGGCACCACCCTAATTTCCTGCCATCTGCATAAGATAAAAGGGGCAGAAAGAGACTCGTTTCCCCCTTTTCGCGCTTGTTGCTTTTTACTGTCTTTCACTGTCACGAACTTTTGACCCTCTGCTATCCCACCCTGCCTTGGAGCCAGTTAACGTGGAATGAAATCTCTACAAACTGTGAGCTAAATAAACCTTTTTCCCATTAACTTCGGGTGTTGAGTACTTTGTTTCAGCAATGAAAGAAAAGTAACTGAGACAGGTGTCAGTCACCTTTTCATTGCAGTGGCCAAAGCACCAAAATAAATGACATAAAGCAAGAAAAGTCTATTACAGTTCATGGTTTTAGAGATTTCAGTTCATCACTGGCTGATTCACTGCTGTGAGCCCGTGGTAGAGAGAGCATCATGGCAGAAGGGCCTGGCAGAGAAAATCAAGTATTTTACACTGCCCTTTTGAAATATTTTCTACACCCACTCATTTTGTTTCTGTGACAATTGGCAGAGTTGAGGGTCTTATTTTTCTCCTCTGACTGTAAGAATTTCCATTTTATATATATATATATATATGCATATATATATGATTACAGGAAACTTCAGTATTTCAATCCATTCTGTATGTCGCTAAGGTTTAATTTTTATTATTGTTCAAGTCACTTCAGTAGGGGAAAAGATCTTCAAAAGCTTGATACTGCTTATAGCAAAGCCACATGAATCCTCAGAAAGCTGTTTCAAAGTCTCATCAATCAGATCTCAAATTCTATCTTGCATGCATTTAATGTGTCCTAGTAATAAAGGCTACATGGGGGCTCATTAAAATCCAGAACTTTTCTTCACCAAAAAATATAATTAAGAGGTTGATCCTTGTTTCCAAATATCACAGAATTACCTCTTTAAAGGCTGAATAATATGTGTATATTTTCTTTATCCACTGACTTATTAGTGGGCATTTAGGTTGCTTCCACATTTTGACTATTATGAATAGTCCTATAATGAACAAAGGAGTGCTAGTATTTCTTCAAGATCCTGATTTTAATTCTTTAAAATAAATATCTAGAATTTGAGCACAATAACATAGAATTTGCCAAATAACATAGTGATTCTATTTTAATTTTTTGAAAAACTTTCACACTGTTTTCTATTGTAGCTGCATCATTTTTCACACCCACAAAAAAATGTATAGGGGCTCCAACTTCCTCATGTTCTCATCTACACATTTTGTGTTTTTAATAAAAAACCATCTTAACAGGTGTGCTATGGTATCTCCTTGTGACATTGAATTGCATTACCCTGATGAGTTGTGACACTGATCAAAAAAGACATCATTAAGAATGTGAAAAGATACTCCTTGTAGTTGGAGATGATCCATATCCAGAATATAGTTCAAATGAGCTTGAAATAAATAATTCAATAGAAAAATAACAAAGTGTTCTTAACAGGAAATTCACACACAAATTTTCAACTGGCCAATAACTATGAAAATGTGCTCTAGTTCAATAGTCATTATCACTAAATTAAAGCCTTCTAATAAACTAAAAATTAGAATTGAAGAGCAACTTCAAATTTCATATAGTAAGTGCATACATTATTACAACCACTTTAGAAAACAATTTTGGTAATATTTGCTAAAGGTGAACACACCCATAGTCTATAACCCAGTTCCATTTTAGATGCATACCCAACAGGAAAGCATATATAGTTTAAAAAAAAATGTACAAGAATATTCATAGCAGCATGATTTAGAATAGCTAAAACTCTGAAGAACCTAAATCAATAGAATCAATCAATAAATAATAGTAAATCCATATGGTTATTATCCTATAATGATGAGGGCACATTGAGAGACGTGTCACTAGCCAAGTTCATCATTGTAGGAACATCATGGAGTATACTTATACAAATCTAAATAATGAAGGTTCATCACTTAATATGAACTCAACACAGTCAAGGGAGATGGTAAGTATGAGATTTAACAATGCATGCTGTTCTACAGTAAACTCTTTCTTATAAGTAGAATGTGCACACTTTAACACAGTGACAAAAAGTATAATATATTAAATATATAAGCCAGTAACATAATCATGTATTATCATTATCAAGTATTGTGTACTTTATATTTTGTATGTGCTATACTTTTAGATGACTTGCAATGCCATAGGTTTATCTATTTCAAAATCACAACAAATATATGAGTAATATATTGCACTATGACATTTTGATTGCCATGACATCAGTAGACAATAGGAAGTTTCCAGCTCAATTAGAATTTTATGGGACCACCATCATATATAAAGACCACTGCTCACCAAAACTCTGTTTTGCAGCACTGGAATGTTATATAATAATAGGCATGACCCAACTACTACTAAAAGAGTAGCAAGTGTGAATGTAGGAAGCAAAATGCTGAACAAAGCACCCCAATGCCAAAAAAAATACTTTCTGCATGAAATCTTGTGTGTAAGTTTCAGTAAGTAAAACTGATCTGTAAGGCTAGAAATCGGAGCGATAGTTACCTTTTGCAAGAATAGAGAAATAATAATTGGGAAATGGCACAGGAAGAGTTTCTGGTATGCTGACATTTTATTTCTTCTTCAAAGTGGTAATGACACAAGATGTGTCCACACCACAGTATTCACTGGACTATACATTTAAGGTTTCTACATGCATGGAAAACTTCAATAAAAAATTTCCTTAAGCATGTAAATCATTATTTAGTGACCTTTACGTAAGAGATTTGCATTCTTTCTTATAGCAGCTTGTACATTTTGTATAAAGGAAACATGATATATGCTTCCAACATGGCAGGATAATGAAATTTTTCTCTTTTGGGCCTGGTACTTCATATTACACTGAAAATAGTCAATAGTTCAGTTTCTCTTGTACAGAGGTAAAAGAAAAAAGTCCAAAATTCCTCATTCTGGAGGAATGTGATGGCTAGACTAGGTTTATGAAATGCAAATTATCATTCCAGGTCTCATAATGCACAGAAGCTTTACAAAAAGTATCATAAACTTAGAGAAAAAAATAAGATTAATGAAATAGCTTATAGGGGTTTATGTGATGGAATAAAAGTCAAAGACTTGAGCTAAAGAATAATTTCTGGAAAAAGAAGAAAATAGAAGTCCACATTGCAAAACATCCCAATGGCACAGCTGTAGCCATCAGAGTCCTGATGAGCATCACTCCCTCCTCTAAATTGATGTGCTCGTCTGTTACCTTGATGACACATTATTATTTTTAGGGTGAGCTGCCAAGTGCTGTGTCATTTCACGAAGTGGTTCTGGCAACCTCATGGGACGACACGCTGACACGCCGAGGTTTGGATGACATCAAGACATGACTACGCTACACATACGCTTCCAAATCTCAGCCTGCTCTGGACAAATTCAAAATATATACATGATCCCATATGTATACATATAGTGCAGCAGACAAGCCCTAAGTAAACACTGTTTTCCTTCTGGAAAAACTATACAAAACTCCACAGGAAATATGAAACATAGTAGGTGAGACTCTTTAATATTTTCGCAGTTGACTTGCTTGTGAAATATGATGGGTTCAAAATAAATCAGAATTTCTTGAAAGGATTTTTGTGGAATTTATCTTATTTAAGTGTGCTATCACCAAAACAAACAACTTTTATTTCACAGCCAGTTTCCTTCCCTGCTTAATGATTATTATTCCTGTTATAATTAGAAATCAGTAAAACTTTAGGAAATAGTATCTCAACGTCATGACTTGAAGCTGTGATGTTTAAGATTTATTTTACTATCCATAAGGGCAAAAAATGTACCTCCATGGCAGACTACTTGTTTAGCATTTTATTCTCAACTCAACAAAAAAATAAAATTAAATATTTATAATATTGGTGAGAGAATAATTTTATAACATCATAAAGATGCAAACTATAATGATTACACTTGCTGATCCAATGAATAAATGTTTTATATTTTATATACATAGAAAATTGTAAAGAAGAAATATCTCTAATAAATTATAGTACAGAGACATAGCATATACATCTTCTAAATATCTAGCAAAGAAAAACAATTGAAAGTCATGTAACTGACTAATTACAAGAAACTAGCTGATGTATGATTTTATCAAGTAACTCTCTAAAATAAATACATAATTAATCTAAATAACATATGTTTAAACAAGTATGGAGCATTATTTGCCTTGTGTCTTCAATGAACCCTCTACACTGAAAAGAAAGCAACTCTTAAAATGAGTTCAAATATTAAGAACAGAAATATTTAAAATGCTGAACATATACAAAGGATTTTTCTCATATGAGAAGATTTTCTTCAAGAACATCTTCACAACAGTGTTATTATATAAATAATGTCACTTAAATTGAAAAAAATCTGTACCATGGCTTTTAGAAACTGTGACACAAGCCGGGCATGGTGGTGCATGCCTTTAATCCCAGCACTCAGGAGGCGGAGGCAGGAGGATGATTGTGAGTTCAAAACCAGCCTCGGCTACAAAGTGAGTTCAAGACCAGCCTGAACTGCATAGTGAGACCCTGTCTCAAAAA